>APFE030337810.1:93295-98295 GCA_000404065.3 Pinus taeda | reverse complement strand
CAATGTAAGGATATAAGCCAACCTAGAGTGAGCAAAAGAGCCAAGTGTAATACCCTTGTGTCAAATCGGAATTCCTTCCAAACCTGTAACCCTTGAAGATCACTTAATCCCTTCAAATTTTTAGAAGCAAAGTTATCATACCTGTGACAGAAAAAAGAGTGTGGTAAGTCGTGTGAATTAAAAAATAAAAATCAAAACCCAAGAGGACCATGTACAACAAGATAAGAGGGTAAACTTTAATATCTGAGATGTTATTTTTTTCATTTGTGGTAAAATATGAACTTGGACAGCTCAAATGACAATGATTATGATTGCATTAGATTCCTCTTTTTGAGAGGACCCAAATCTACCTAAAGATCAACCAATTTGGTCAAGTAGAGGTTAAGTTTTGAATTATTTTATTCATACATGTATTAGGAAATGGGTCGACCCTAACCACATGTGTAACCTCTTGGGCCAACCTTTACCCCAAGTGGACCCTCAAGAAATCCTATAAATAGAAGAGACCTCAAGCTCATTTGGACACATTTTATCAAGCTATCTTACCTGCTCGTATTGTCTTGGTTTGCACAAGTTGGACTGAAGGAGTTCGCACAAGGGTCCAAAATCACAGGCATAGTGTTCTCTCTGACTTAGGATTTTTTGATCCCTAGAAACTAGCACTGACATGGGCATTTTAGTCCATAGATGCTAGCACATAGGCTTATGGGAGTGTCTAGGGAGCCTTGGACACTAACACAGTGAGTTATGGTAGCATCCAGAGCTTAAGAATCAGATCGAGTTGTATTAATCCCTGGATGCTCGCATAGAGTGGTCATGAGAGCATCCGGGATGCCATATACAATCAAAAATAGCCTTATGAGAGCATCCAGGGCTGGAAGTAGGGTATGTTTGACCCCGGATGCCCTCATCTAGCGCTCTTGGGAGCGTCTATATCTATTTTGGACGTTGTCATCCAATTATGAAGAGAGCGTCTAGATCTGCTATAGATGCTTGCAAGCTCCTGCTCCCTGCATCCAAGACTCATGGATGATATTTCTGTATTCCAAGTATTTTTCTTAGTGACATCAATGTTCAATAGTATCCAACAATTTATTACAGTCATGGACAACACAGTTCAACCATCAAAATTAGGGATTGTCTTCAACCATGATTACATTTATTTCATGGATATCATAGTTGTTTTTTTCTTATACAAGTTTATGGATCATTGTACTCTCTTTTTCTGAATCATTTGATGATGGTAAAATAAGAAGAATATTTTCAAGGGTTTTCCTCATAGTGGGTTTTTCCTTGGTCTCATACCAATCCCGGTGTATCTATGTGTGTGCATGATTTTCTTCCATTGTTCCTTTATGTTCCGCTTCATTGATAATGATGATGATGTTCTTTCTATATAATTTCATATGCTAATGGATAATGGTGTAGATATCAATAATTTAAAGATAAAATGGGGTGAAATTAATGTACTAATAATGAAATTCAATTATCAAAGAAAAGAAAAATGTAGCCCTATGAATTATTAACATGGTATCAGAGTTGGGCTGAAGAAAAGCCATGGAGTTCACCCCAAGAATGACACCTTTGAAGGATGCAAGAAGAGGATGGTGAGACCTAAAACAATTCTTGGGTTTGAAGAAAACCCTAGGAAACTTGATTATTAGGGTTTTATGGATTCTATGAGGTTAGGGTTGGAGAGAAAACCATGGTTTATGAAAACTATATGAGATATGGAACCTAGCTAGTCAATGTGAATATGCTCAAGAACTCGTGGGAGAGTTGATGAAGTCCTAAATGGGATACTCCCTAGTAGACCTGGTTGGATACTTGAAGGCAACATTGGTATATGGACCATGGACATTGATGGCTCTTGAATATTGGTTCAAGAGGTAGAGTATCACCTCTCATTGAAGATAAGTATTTCTTGACTTATGATGCTCCGTACTTGTTAGACTTACAGATATGATGATTATGTTTATTTCTTGTACTTCATGTATATGTATTTGAGTATATGGATGTTTCTAACCTCCTTGATGAGATGTGATGAGTAGATCCTTCATGAGGATCATTTTGAGATGCATATTTGGAAAGAGATAAAGAGGTACTTGATGAAAATATGGGAAAGTGCTTCAAGTGGCCTATGTATAATGAGAAGGTGCATAGGTATTTGAATACCACAAGGTATGCATGGTATGTTGTGTTTCATCTATTGGCTTGGTAAGCCCTAAGATATGATGAGAATGTCTATTTCTTTAATGGCTCATGCATTCATATGAAAGTGACTTAGATCTATGTTTCCTATGATGAAAAGATGCACCTGATGTTGAAAATTTTGATTTTCTTGAATTCGATGAGGCTATCTCATGTTGATACAATGGTACATATGATGTTTGGCTAACATCTATTTGTTGGATATATTGTTCCTAAAATGAAGGCTAGCACCTTGACTATAGTAAATAATACTCTTGATACTTGTCATGATGGATTTCATATGGAAGGATAGCTCATTGACTCCTATACTTGAGTCTGCTGATAATGCTTGTGATAAGCATGATGAAAGAATATGGAAGGAGAGGTTGACACACTTGTTGTTTCGGTAACATTTTATTGAATGACCTAACTTGATCTTATTGGTCATGAAGAGCATGGTAACCTTGATGTGAGAATTATAAGTGTAAGATTGATAGTAGATATCTTACTAACTATGGTCATATCTTGACTGAATATGGTTAAATTGAATGTCCTAACTTGATGAAGTGACTTGATAGAAAGTGTTATTGTGTTCATAATCTTTAAGATAGGATGTTGCTTCTTTGAGTCTAACCCTTGATGAAAGATTGATGACATGATGCTAATAGCCATGATAGATATATGTTCTAACAGATATGTTGTTGCTTAACCCTAGTAGAGACAAGATGATGACATGAATGAAGATGAATGAAGTAGATCCCCAGTTAGAGGGAGAATTTCTTCTTAAGACTCTTACTCATATTACTATAGTATGATTTACGGGCATTTGATAGTATTGATCTGCATCAAAATTTAAGATTTGAAGCCCATAAAAAAATTATGGTTTCTTCTCCGGACGCAATCATAAATCTGGGAGATCTTGTCCCTAGATGCATGCATGCCAAGGCATAGAAAGCATCCAGGAAGCTAAAGATGCTCCCATGCTAACCTGAAGGGAGGGTCCAGAGATTTGACTATACTTGACCATCATTTGAAGCTTTCTAAAGTTGTTTGAACTGAAAATCAAGATGTTTCTGACATATTCTGCCACTATAATTTGATTTATGAAGTTGTTGGGTTAAATTATTGATGACATAAAAATGAAGTATTGTGCATGAAATCATATGGTTAGAGATGTGTTGCAGATAAAAAGATCTTCAAACAGAAAAAACTTCAATGGTTGCCATACATGAACATGTAGATTGAACTTATTCTTGCAAGGTGACTTAGACATACATATAGATATGTCACTATGTTTATGCTACAAGAGGTTGGCATGATTTGGCTGATTGATATAGATGAACAATGTTTTGTCATGATGCTTGACAATAACTTTGAATTGATGTGAGATATGCTTTGAATATAGATCTCTCTATGATAGCTAATTTGGACTTGACCTGATGTCTAATGATCTCATTTGACTATTGTTGATTTTCCTTGATGTCTATGCTATGTGGGCATACTCATTTATGTTGGTATTCGGAAAATTGATTTTGTATTGGAATCCTCATTCCTAAAACAATGGATGAGGTACTGATATTTGTGATTCAACATGAAAATGGAACTTGCATGACTCATCCTTGTTGTGCGCATTTGCACTTAGTGACAGAAATTAATTTCACTATGATTATGAGAATGAATGATAAAATTTAGATTGATAATGCATGGTTGATCACAACTTGTTGGAATGATAATAAATTAAGTCAATATTTGATATGAGCACCACCTGTCTCTTGGTTGAAAGAATTGATACTGCAATAATGATCAATTTGATAATGGTCATGATCTGGCTTCTAAAATCTGATGAGCTGACTTTGTTGATGTGATTTATGAAAGGCTGATTATGCTTACTTAGAAGACATTATTCTTGGAGCATTGCATGAAGCTAGCTCCTCAATCCAGATATGTCTATATTTGAAAATTATTTAATGAAGTCAAGATGATGAGTTCCAAGATATGGCTTTGATATTGGTTATGGTTATGGTTTTATATCTTGATGATCTACTCTTAATAGGTGATGAGCCTCTGATGATCTAAATCATTGGGAGACAACTTCTTAAGATCTAAATGATATTGAATTGATTTCTGGAATTTGGGAAAGAAATTCCATATTACAAAACTATTGGAAAATGTTTTTGAATAATGAAAATGCAATCCTTGGATACTCTGATTTGAAGTTCAAGATGTTGTTGAACTTGACATGGCACCTGATAGTTGATTGAAGAATTCATGTTCCATTTTGAACACCCATTTGTGTATGTATGATGTGCATTGTGTTGAAAATGCAACAAGATGATGGAGCTTAGTGAAAAGAAGTCGCCTTCACTAAGTGTGCCCGCAGGCTATTTTTGGCGCAAAGTCTATTTTTAGACTATGTCTATTTTTAGACATATGGATCATGGTCTATGAGTTTCAAGATGTTATTTGTGGATGATTGGTCATGTTGGTAAAAATATATGGACCTCTATTTTTAGACATATGGGCGGAGTCTATTTTTAGACTGCCAGGCTAAAAATAGAATAGTCGAATATTATTAGCTCTTAATAATATTTGGACTATAAATATTATCTTATTCTCTTGGAGCACTTCAGTTCGAGCTACAGATGTGGCACATGCAACTGCTAGAAGGAAATACGCTTTTCTTGTGGGTTAAATTGAGCTATTGCATGGAGGACTTCAGTTAGGACTTCTGTGATTGAGTTCTGTGGAGTTGGATTAGGAGTTGATGGAGTTGTGTTCAGTTTGACTTAGTTGAACTAGTTGTATTTAGT
>APFE030337810.1:62092-74080 GCA_000404065.3 Pinus taeda | reverse complement strand
TAAAAGATGTAGGTTTAATAAATATATATATATCAACCCCACCCTTGAAGATCAAAAGTATCTCTCTATTTTAACTAGCTCAAAGAAGAAAATTAATATAGAAAAGATTAGAACAAATTCTCATGAGCTCCATAGTGAAACTGGCCGTTGGACAGTTCCTAAAACGCCATGGATAGAAAGAATCTTGCCTATTTGTGAGAATAGAGCATCGAGGTTGAAACCATTCCTCTTAGAGTGCCCTGCATACAACCACATTAGATCTCAATTTCAACCTTTGCTTACAATACTGACCTTCCTAGCCTTTTACAATGCCAAAATTATATGTGAATTCGAGAGGGCTCTCTCCAAGCTTTTTGAGCATAGGATAAAATTCTAAATCAAAATAAATAATTTTCTTTTTAGGTCGATAGATCATTTATTTGTCTCAGCGGAACATTAACCTCATCATCATATATCATATTCATATATATATATATATATTATATATATATTTAAAGGCATTTCTTACCAAAATTGTTAAATATTTTTTTATTTTTTTATTCATTTTTTTCATTTGAAAAGAGGTATATCTTATGCCATTTTCATCTATTATTGTTATTATTATTATTTGAGTTTATTTTTGTTTCTTCTAATATTTTTTTTCTAAATAAGATTAATCTATTAACAAAGGGAGTAGAATTACATCGTGACCATAGTCAAAACCACTGCCCTGGTGAAAGGCAGAGTTGTCAAGATAAACATATATGGAGACTACCCAATGACAGGGAAATCAGTCTTGAACAGATTACCAAAATCCACGCAGGGGAGAAAATTATGATCTTTTTGATGTTGCAGAGTTTACAAAGTTCCAAAAATAAACAAAAATTCAACATAGGAGTTTGAACATAAACTTGCCCAATTGTATGGGCCACAGGGCAAGATAAAAAGACAACAGTGAGCAAACTAATCATCTGGAGGCTCTTCACCTATACAGCACCAATCGGTTGCAAGCAGATCCCTGGTAAGAGCAGCTTTGGATTCGGAAGGACCAGGATCAATCGGTGCCATCTCAACATCATGAGCATCGGGAGCCTGCATAGACGCGTTGCCAATCCCCATCTGGAGGTTCGAAGTCTGAGCATTGTCAGAGCCGAGGCCCGCCGGATGAGAGCTTGGCTCCCCCAACCGGGATTCCTCATGGAAGACCACCATAATGTGAGTGGTTATCCTTAGGCGGTTCAGAGAATAGTTGAAGGAGAAAAGCGATTAGCCAGTCGTGGGAGAAGGCATGGTGGCAAGAGGATGAGGAGCAGGGGAGCCCAAACAATGGCTGAAATTATGAAAATGCCCTCTCCCACTGCGGGTGCGAGGGTAGTGGCCAGTGAAGAAATCGCTGGAGAGGGAGGGTGAATTGGAAGATGGGCTGGAAGGTACACGCAGAGGACGACCCTTGCGGCACTACATTCTATGGCGCAGATGAGGCATAGGGGAGACAAGCAGTAGTGATGATAGGGCCAGAGCAATTGAGACATAAGCCAAAACAAAGGCCAGAGGCCTGAGTGAAATTCCAGAGGTTTAACGGAGGTGGCTCTGCTAAAAGACCAGAGTGAAGCTCCAAATTAGCCTCCCCATTCAAACGATGAGAGGCAGCAGGGATGACGGAGCCAACACCATATAGACAGAATCCAGAATTGAGGCCAGAGGTCAGATAGAAATGCGAGTGGTTTGACGGAAGTGGCTCCACAGATAGCCCATAGCCTAGCTTCAATTTATCTTCCCCTTTCATGCATCGAGAAGCACCCGCCATTACTATTTCATTGAAGAGAGCCGAAGTCTGAAGCATGCTCGAGCATGAAGAGGCATGAACCGGAGCGGAGGACAAGATATGAGATCCAGAACCACTTAATACAATGCCATTGAACCCTACGCTTCTCAAATGTAGAGATCTGTCGATCAGAAGCCAATTATACGCCCTGTCCTAGGTAGGCAAGTGTCACCCCACCTCGCCCCACCCCTGTCCTGTCATATTTAACACCTGTCTATACACCTGCATCTAGGATTGTTTTTTCTAATATTAATTTTATTAGTTTTTAAATTTTTTTCCTAGTTTTTGCTAATGTTTTTTTTTAATTTCTCTATTTTTACTTATAATATATATATAATATAATATATATATATAATTATAATATATAGTTTATTTTTCTTTTTTTCCAAATTCTTCTATGTTTAGAGATAAATTTTTTTATATTTTTTAATTTTTTTATTTTTGTCTTTTTATATTATATATTTTATATATGTTTATAGAGACAATTATTCCATGTGATTGAAATTTAATTAACGATAGTATAAAATGTAAAATAATCAAAAATGCAAAAATATCAACTTTCTTCTTATAAATAATGCAAAACAAATAAAAACCTCACTACAAAAAAATAAATAAAAAAGTAAAAATAAAACAATAGAAAATAATGAAGAAGAAGACCACTTCCAAAATTATTAAAATTTACAAAATATAATTTAATTTACATTTCCAATACATTATATAAAAAAGGGCATGGTGTAGAATTACCACTTTTTTAAATCAATGTCAAAAATCACGTAACTGTTCTAAAACGCAATGTACATAAAAACATTTACAGTGCCAAAAACTATGCTCTAAAAAAACATGTGTGTTCTGCATCACCCCTTTTCAAAATCGAGTCACTTTTTTGCTATCTCAACAAAACGGGTAACAGTATCAGTTCCCGTTTCAAAGTTTATGTTGTTTTAAAGGAATGTATCTAACTCTATGTTATTTTGATGATAAAGAAAAGGAGTTTCATGATTTTAAATTGGGGCAAATTTCAATGGATGAGCTTGTAACAAAGTTCACCCACTTATTATGCTGTTTTCCATATCTTAAGGATGAAAATACAAAAGTACCTTGATTCATAAATTATCTTCCACTTAACTTCAAGGAAATAATTGAATATGATAATCTAAATACCATGAATGGAGTAATCAGAAAATTCTGGATTTGTTATCAACATTATAAACAAATGAGAGAAAATAAAAAGTCCTTGTTATATGCCATTTTGACACATTCGATCAATAGGCATCCTAATGGGATCAATTAAAACCTTATTTCCCCCTTTCATACTCTTTCACAAATCCCTAAGCATGTCTCTTTCATTCCCCAGATTTTCTGCCTTAAGTTGCATCATTTGAGCCTATTTTAGGACCAACATGTACCCTAGTATCTTGTTGGATAATGTTCACCTACATGTTTCTCCACTGCGGTCTTCATTGATCACCTATAGGTTTCTCCCCTTTGCACATGCATTGGTTCTAGAATTTTAGGGAAAAGAGAGAAATTCTGGAAGCCTCCTTTTCTAGAAGCTTCCATAATCTATTACAAGCATTTACCTCAATAAAACATTCGGATCCTATCCTATCCTAATTTGGTGTTTCCATACCTTATCCTTTAATCCCATCCTCCCATCAAAGGTGGAGACAAAAAATTATATTGGTAATTGGATAAGAACTCGCAACTTACCTAACTCCTCTATATATTTACAATCTTCCCTATGCAAAAAGTTGGCTTTTGGAGAGTGATTCTACTCTTATGCTGTTGTTGTAAGAGGTTTCATTTCATGCATGAAGGATGATTGGAGGTGCACATTGTGATAAGGAAAGGACAAGCCAACTTAGAGGAGCTCATCTAATAATATCAACATCTATTTATGGTTGTAACTCCCATTTATATTAATGCAAATAATTATATATTTTCCATTATGTCATGTTTCTATTTCATGTATTTCAATACCATGTTCATCAATTGAATATATTATTTAGATGATAATGCATAGATCTCATTGTTTCTTGGCTTTTCTTATAGGACTATGCAGGTTCTAATTTTGGAAATCGAAGTTGGAATTGGATAATTCAAGCTAAAAAAGGAGCAAATCTTGTGACGGATTCAAGGTAGATTTCGTTCCATCATCTATTTACTTTAAGGAAAGCATTGGGTTCCTTATCTCTCTGTTGTTCTAGGTTAGCCACCAAACCTAGGGGAAATACTTTTTTCCATAATCATAAATCCTGCATAACAAATTGGTTACCATACTGGGGATCGGTGTATTCCCTTGGTGTTTCCTTTATCCATTGTGTTTGATTAGCTCTTTGATAGACCCTTTTTGCTTCACCCAACCAAGAACATACCTAGGAAGTTATTTCATTGAGTCTCTTTTGTAATTTTTGTGTCAAAATTCTCTATCCTTGGACAAATGCTCCCCTAGTTCCTCTAGTAGAGCATTGCACCTCACCTAGGCCCACTCTTTACCAAAATTGAAAAGCACTAGTGTCTCATTTGTACCATTATTGGCCCTTATCTTTACACTAAACTTTCCCTTGTTTTTGAGTGTCCCTTTGATCATCCTACTTCTAGTTGACCTTCCCTAAGTCTTGAGTGTCTTATGGTCTCTCTAAAGACTCCATTTGATTTTCATTTGTGTTTGATTGCCTTTGGTAAGAATTGGTTTTGATATTTCTTTGTTCTTATCATTTGGTTGCGTGCAAATTGATTTCGTTTGGTCATTGACCACTTCAATAATTGATGTTTTAGTCCTCATTCTGAAAAGTGTATTTGAATTAGTGATTAATCATTTTCAAATTAGTTTTCTTTACTTCTAAAATTAGCTATGTATAAAAGAAAAATCTTCGCATTTGCATCTAGAGTTTTGTGTATGAAATTGGAGTTCCCTAGTGTGAAATTGTGTGTTTTTTCTTTCATTTTTGCAAAAAAAATCCCCCCTCAATCTCGAGGTTGGGGTTGAATTGTGTATGAGTATTAATCGCCTTTGAGTCTGATCTCTTTCATTTTTTAAAATTTTCACCCAATTGTCAACCGATTTCTCCTCCACCTAAACAACATCAACCCTAAGTTGATCCTAAATTTGACCCTTTTCCGTGTTCATCTATTTTTTCGTCATCCGTTTCTTCCTCTTTGCACGGTGAAAGTCTTGATTATAATAACTAGGAAGCTAAGAAGAAGAAGAAAATGATGAAGAAGAAGAAGAAAAATAGGCATGGGGCTAACTGAGCAGCCATTTCTATGGACACAACTAGCATGGACAAATCTTCTAAGCAGCCATGTAAAGTTAAATACCCTTGAATGTTATGTAAGGGTGACCACCTTCTTAGGTATTGTCCTAGTATTCCCAAGGTATTAGAAGAGTGGTCCACAGGCTCACATCAGCCTTTGTCATCAACTTCTGGATATCATGCTGGTGACAAACCCTCAACTAGTGATACTAAGGTCCATGGGAAAAATGGTAAAGTCAAATTTCCCTGTAAGTTATGTGACGGGAACCATCGTATTCACCTTTGTCCTTATATGGATGAAGCCTAAAAGGTGTTGGAAAACCACAACTTCTTTGCCACGACTTCAAATTGGGTACCATAATATTTCACCCAATCCTCTACTAGTTAATGAAGTGATTGATCATAACCTAAATATAATCAATCACAATCTCTCTGAATATGAATCCCATGAGTCAGTTCTTGACCAACCATTGATTGAGGAAATGGTTGACTCAATTCCACCTTCAGTTAATTATACCTTTCCCATAGAGAGTGAACTTCACACCGATCATGTTCTTCTTGTTTCTTCAAGTTACAATGAACTGGGGGATAGCTTTCCCATTCCAAAAATAAAATGGAATAGTCCTCTTATTCCCATGATACCCACTCCATGTAGCATGGTCACTTCCTTTGATTGGAGTCGACTAACAAGATATTGTCTTCCTCCTTACTTTCCCTTTCAGATCATAGTACAAGACTATAATTTGGGTGTACGTAGCACAATCGTAGATGAAGGTGCATATGTTAGTATTCTGTCCTCAACTACTCGGCAAGCTTTAGTTTCTCCATAACTTGTGCCCATTACCTAGAATATTTTTTCTTTTAACGGAGGAACTAGTAAACCATTAGGGATCCTTCCTAAGTTTCCTATTACTCTGGGAGGAAAGATTGTCTATACCGATATGATGTTAGTCCAAGCCCTTTGGATTTTAATTTACTCGTTTGGCATGACTATGTTTATTTCACAGGAGATCTTGTCTCTTCACTATTTTGTGTGATGCGTTTCCCACAAGAAGGAAGAATCACAACTTTTGACCAACTTTTATTAATTGGTCCTAATTATACTCCCAATCAACCAACTTCCCTAAATGGTCCTTATATGAAAGTGGTATATTCCCCACCACAGGTTAATTATGTGGCAACCTATCCCATTCACATACCTATTAATGAAGATGAGCCTTTCACTGCGTTCTTAACTTATTTCGACCTAGATCCAGTAGGTAACGTAGTGCATCATTTACTGGGGGGATTGGACTCTAATCTATCCATTGGATCCTTTGATTATCACTTCCAGAGCATTGTTCTTCCATCTAATGAGAACCTCTTAGAAGACATGACCTCTTGCAAGTCACAAAATAGGTTCTTGGAGTAGAGTTCATTTTCTTGTGTCAAGAAACAAGGTTCCCTCAGCAAAGTTCCTTGTCTTTTGTCAATCTCATTTATAAATGAAACAAGGTGTTATGAGGATAGTTATTTTACTATGTCAAGCTCATTAAAAAATGAAATAGGTTCCTATGAGCATAGTTCATTTCCAGTGTCAAGATCATTAAAAAATGAAACAAATCCCCTTTCAATTATACTCTTTGATTAGATCTTGTAAATTCTTAGTGGAGGATTTCACTTGATATCGTAAATGAACCTCCATTCCATCCACTTGCTAGTACCCAGTAGTCTACTTGGGTGCATGAAATGAAGCTTGGGGAGCATGTACCTCAAATTGAGTCATTATGTTGGGGGCATGCAAACTTATTTCAAGCATAGTTTCCCATGTTTCAAGCTTGTGTAAAAATGAAACCAATTTCAAGCATAGTTTCCCATGTTCCAATCTTTTGTAAAAATGAAACCATTCCCATTTTATCCCTCATGATTGCCATTTTTATCAGTTTGCCTTTTCTAGATGAACCTTGGTTTTTTCATTCCATCATCACCATATTATTGGATGATCATACACTTTCACTTGGTTTTACCCTCTCTTGAGGAACAAATGTGATGAGTGGTGTTATAAGACAGCCTCATGACCTTTGCGTTTTTTGCGTAGTTCCACCATGACCATAACCAATTGCAACCCTTTATACCACTCATTCCTCTAGGATGAGTCCTCCTTTAGCTCTTTTCAGACTCCCAAAATATGAAAATATTGTCGAGCACTTTTATTTTCAAGCTCGTTAAAGTAAATGAAAAGACATTTACTCAGTATAATTTTAACCCCTTTCCAGACTAAGATAGACTATCTATGAAAAATGAATACCTTAGTTGAACATGGATAAGAGCTTATCTTGAGTATTGTTTTCTAGTTTTTTGGACTTGAGAGACTGTCTAGGAAAAGGGACATCTAGAATTTTATTTTTTGCATCTTTTTTAAACTCTCTAAACATAAAACGATGTCGAGTTTTACCTTTATTGTACTCTTTAAAACTTCAAACAACAAGGGACTTCTCGAACATGATAAGGTCAAACCACTCCTTCTTAAGGTTCATTAAATATACTTGAAGGGGTTCATCTAAAGGATGAACTTACAATTCAAGCATATGTTATCCTCCTTAAGCTTGTTAAAAAATAAAGAGGTACTAACCAGTACGGTTGGGGAAAATGGGAAAATAGGGTATTCCATTTGCTAATGGTAGCGAGTCTCTCTTGAACACAACACCCTTCCACTTCATATATGTGGCTGTTGGGTTGGGTAATCCACTTTCCCTTCACTTCATCACACATTTTTAGATCCTCCATTTCGGTTTTGGGTCAATGTTTCCAACTCCATTCAATGTCGTCAGTGTGTTCAACGAAATTCATTCAACTGATATCCATTACAATACTCTTATGCCTTCATTCCATGTTTTCCTTTCCTGATCCAGTTCCATATCAACTTCATTATGATCATTTTGTCTCAATTATGATACCATTTTCATGTCATTGATGGGGGATATATCAAAATTGTCCTGCGTTGGTCACTTCCTGTCGACATCAACACATTATCTAGGAAGTTGAGTTAGAAACACCCTTTGGTACCTTGGTACTGGCATGCATCAATGGAAATATTCCTCTCTCTCGGTGACAAGTTTACATCAATGGCCTTCGACCGAAAGATTTTTTGTGGTGTTCGACATCAACTCCTTTATTCACACCATACAAATTGTATTGCAATACTTGAGATTCATTATCATGTTCGATGATTTCTCTCACATCTGTTAACAAGTTACATCATTGGCTGGTCATCAGATGGTGTCTACCATGTTCGACCTCAGCCCATTGATTCACATGGTTAGACTCGTATGTTTGTTAGTCGTGTTAATGAGATAGAAGACCTCAGATCTAGTTTCATCCAATTGGGCTGCGATTTTAGGATTTATACACAGATCACAATATATGATGGCCATGATCATACAAATAATCATCCAATTATGGGTCCACCAATTGCCATCTGTAGACATGTATTTTGATCATTGTACATGTTATGTTAGCCTATGTGCTTATTATGGGTATGCCTCCCTCAACATCAAAGATTTCATGGTTAAAATGTATTAAAACAGATGAAGTTCACCAGTTGTTCTTGATCTCGACTTGTCACAAGGTAAAGCACTTCAGTCATTAGTCATCACTTCTAAATTTATGCTTCAGGGGGGGAATTTGTTTTAGGCCATTTTTTGACATCCGATAAATAGTCCTTCTAATGGGATCAATCAACATCTTATTCCCCCTTTTCATCATCTTGCACAAATCCCTAACCATGTCTCTTTCATTTCCCAAAGTTTCTACCTTAAACTGCATCATCTAAGCCAGTTTTAGGACCAATGCACCCTGGCCTCTTGCTGGAAAACGTTCACCTATATGTTTCTCCACTATGGCCTACGTTGATGACTTATAGGTTGCTCCCCTTTGCACTTGTGTTGGTTCTATAAATTCGGGAAAAAGAGATAAATTCTGGAAGCCTGATTTTCTAGAAGCTTCCGGAATCTGTTACAACCATTTACCTCAAATAAAACATTCATATCCTATCGTATCCTAATTTGGAGTTTCCATCCCTTATCCTTTGATCCCATTCTCCAATCAAAGGTGGATATAAAACCTTAGATTGGTAATTGGATAAGAACTCCCAACTACCCCACTCCTCTATATATTGACAACCTTCCGTATGCAAGAGGTTGGCTTTTGGAGAGTGATTGTACCCTTATGATGTTGTTGTGAGAGGTTTCATTTCATGCATTTAGGGTGATTGGAGGTGAACATTATGATAAGGAAAGGACAATTCAGCCTGGAGGAGTTCTTCTACAAGATCAACATTTATTTATGGTTGTAACACCTTCCATTTATATTAATGCAAAGAATTCTCTGTTTTCCTATATGTGATGTTGTTATTTCATGTATTTCAATACGACGTTGATCTATTGAATAAAGTATTTATATGATACTGCATATATCTCATAGTTTCTTAGGTTGTGTTATCTGATTGTGCAGGTTCTAATTTTGGTAATTAGAGCTAGAATTGGAGCATTCATGCTGAAGAAGGAGTGAAGCCTGCGATGGATTCTAGGTAGGTTTCATTCCATCATCTATCTAATTTAAGGAAAGAATTGGGTTCCTTGTATCTATGTTGTTCTAGGTTAGCCACCCAACCTAGGGGAGATACTTATTGTGAAAGAAAAAATACAAGATGAATCAAGGAGTGAGGAGTGGAAAGTTTGTGCTGTCTAAACAATTTGGAGGAAGCGGTCAGGGTTGAAATTGGAACAAAAGTGGAAATAAAACATCTAAGGTGTAGAATCGGTATCAAACTAGGACTATAGCAACAAAATATAATAATGTGGAAAATGGTAAAGATAGAAAACCGTTAAGGTGTTGGGTGTGTGGAGAACCACATATATTAAGAAATCTTCCTTACACTAATAGAACTGTGTAGAATGTACATTATCTAAATGAATCCTCTATAGTCAATGATGTGTCTAGGAGAATCCCACACATTAACGCAACATTGAAATGACGTTAGTAAGAACATCACTCCATGATGGTGGAGGTTGAAGGTACCATCTCTAACCAAAACATTTTGGTATTGATAGATATCGGTGCTAGTATAAGCTACATTAGGCCTAAGGTAGTACAAAAATGTAATCTAAAATATGAAAAATATAAAAAATCATGGTTAGTAAAATTAGCAATGGAAACAAATGAAAGGTGAAAATTTGGGTAAATACTTTCCCCATAGCTTTGAATGGTATTTAAACTACTATAAACTTGAATGTATTACCATTGGGATCTTATGATAGGCTGATATGGATGGATTGGTTGGAAGAAAATCATTCAATTGTTGATTGTTTAAATAAAATCGTTACTTGCACAATAGAAAATGGAGAAATGCAAGTTATCATAGGCATACCTAGACCCATCGTTTTGCATCAGGTGATAGCATTATAGTTAAAATGAGTAGCAAAGAAAGGTTACCAATGTTCTTTCATCCAAGTTTAGTAGCATACAACTAATAAAAGGGGTAAATATGTATATGAATTGGAGGTCATTCGAGATTATCCAAACATGTTTCCAAATGAGATACCAGGGCTACCACCAAAAAGAGAGAGATTTTTATATAAAGAGATGATATCGGGAGTAGCTCTAGTGTCAAAGGACCTATATCACATGAGCATGCTAAAATTTACCAAATTAAAGATGCAATTACAAGAAATTCTTAATGAGGGATAAATATGACCAACTGTATCACCACGGTGTGAAATAGTTCTCTTTGTTAAAAATAAGGATGGAACCTATGCACTATGGATTCATTATTGTCAATTAGATAAATTGGCTATGAAAAGCAACTATCCTCTTTTGAGGATTGATGACTTGTTTTATCAAGTCAAAGTAGTGACACTATTTTCAATCATAGACCTTAGATTTGGGTACCACCAGCCAAGGATATATGAAGAAGAAAAGAAACTACCATCTTTTGAGGATTGATGACTTGTTTGATCAAGTCAAAGGAGCGACACTATTTTCAATCATAGACCTTAGATTTGGGTACCACCAGCCAAGGATCAATGAAGATGAAATTCCCAAGATGGATTTTGGAACATGGTATGGAAATTATGAATTTATAGTTGTACCCTTAGGGCTTACAAATGGCTTGGCTAAATTTATGTTTTTAATGAATAGCATGTTCAACCAGTTTCTAGATAAATTTGTGTTGATTTTTATTAATGACATATTGGAATATTCTAAGACATTGGAGGAGCATAAAAACTAGTTGGATATAATATTGAAAACACTGTGAGATCACTGGTTATATCAAAAGTTTAGCACTATGAATTCTACAAAGATAAGGTACAATATCTTGGCCATGTTATAGCCAAATAGGGCATAACATTGGACCTAGAGAAAGTGAAAGTGATACTTGATTGGCCAGTCTCGAAGAAGATGGTAGAGATAATATCATTCATGGGATGATCTAGGTGGATATTGGTGGCCACCTTCCAAATCCACTTGGACCCCCACCATTGTTTCTTTCAGCTCTTCAGTTTCCTAAATTGTAGCACAATTTACTATTTTTAGTAGTTTTTCAGGTCCTGAACTTTCGGAGCCGTTTTGAGGCCCTAAATGACGTTCCTTGGGAAATTTGGTGGCAACATGGGTCCATGTACTAATGTTTCCCTTCCCAAAGTAGAGTGCTCAGATAGATCTTTCTAACAAGCTATTGTACGCGTCAAATGAAGATCGTATGCCAAAGTTACGACCCCGGGAAGTTGATGTACCAATTTACCCAAGATATCGATCTGAAGTCAGGATATCACTAGGTACCAATCGAACCCTCTGATGTGTGGAAGACTGCCTTCAAAGCCAAGGAGGTCCTTTTTGAATGGTTGGTTATGCCTTTCGGATTGATGAATGCTCCTGCAACCTTCATGA
>APFE030337810.1:0-58930 GCA_000404065.3 Pinus taeda | reverse complement strand
TTTCTCAACAATAAATAAGCCTTCGAGCCTCATTGTAACACAGTTCGGAACAGTTCAGAGGCATGTAGCCGCCACATCTCTTCTCAGAGATAAGCTACCATCGATCTAGCTGGTTTATTTTCAACTCTGTTTGTAAGCATATTTCAATGTTTTCCATTAATGAAATGAAGTATTATTTCCACTGCATCTTTGTGTATATGGTTATCTTTGTATTTTGTTGTGTTCCTGTTTAAATCCGGATCATGGGAATAACTGGATATTACCATAGATATATATAAGGTTTTTCAATGATAACACACCCATAACATCCTTACAGAAAAAGGGAATGAAATTTGAATGGACTCAAAGATGGTAGGACAACTTTGAGAAGCTAAAACAATTGTTGACAAAGGCACAATCTTACAAGTAGTGGACCCAAACAAATAATTTGTTGTGTGTATAGAAACAAGTCGAGAAGGCTTAAGTGGAGTATGCTAGGTGTGTGTTATATTATTTCCACGACTAGCCCCACGTGCAAAGCGAGGGGGGGGTTAGAGGGGGGTTGGTCAGTGCCCCCTTTGTTGTGCCGAGCATAGCAGGGGTGGCAGTCACCCATATTAGAGGGTTTGAAGCGGGGCGGTAGCCCTGTAGATGGGGTTTGGGGCAATGCCTGGGAATTTTTTTTTAGACCCTATATTAGGTGGGCAAACCTACCTATGGTTTTGTGCATCGATTTTACACATGGTTTTGGGCATGCTGGTTTTCTGCCTATGGTATTTTGTAGATCTGGTCAAGGGAATTAGGATTATGTTCTAAGTGAGGGTTAATGGATTGGGTTTTATGGATTCTTTAACATTTATGTATACGTATTGTAACATTGAAAGGATAAATGAAAAATCAATCTCGTAGTACCAGTTTTTGGATACAGGGGAAATATCTGTGTATTTGTTTTGTGTTTCTCGCCATTGTATATTTTCTATTTTTAAGAATTCGTTTGCAGGTAATTTCAATATAGGGTTAAAACCTACATTTAGTGTTAGATTTGTTTCAGCTTCAAGGGGACACCTTTGCTGTTGAGGGGTTTTTGCTTGGGCAGGTGGTACACCCTGTTCTGTGGGAGATCTACAAGATTGATTCTTGCTGTGAGATAAGATTGTGAGTTGTGGAAAGATAGAGATTGAGAAATTAAATGGTCAGATTTTTGAGTTGTGGAAACTCAAGATGGAGGATTTGCTAGTGTATAAATATTAGTGGATCATGGTAGATCCAAGTACTAAAGCAATGATAATGTCTGATGAATACTGGAAGAAGTTGGATTGGAAAGAAAAGAGCACAATAATATTGTGTATCTTAGATTCAATATTGTTGAATGTATCATGGGAAGCTTTGGTTAAGGCTTTGTGGGACAAGTTAGGGACTTTGTACAAATCTAAGTTTCTGGTGAATAAATTATTCCTATAGAAAAAGTTGTATAACCTAAGGAGGAGGGACGGGTACTTGGTGACAGAGCATCTAAATGCATTTAGTACTGTGGTAAGTCAGTTGATATCTGTTGATATTACAATTTTAGATCAATATAAGTGCATCAGTTTGTTGTGTTCTCTACAAAATTTGTGGGATAGTCTGGTTGTTGCAATATGTAGCAATACAACTTCCTTACAGTTTGATGAAATAGTCGCATTCTTGTTGTCAAAGGAGATGAGTAGGAAAAATATGGAGGGCTGAAATAGTGATGCCTTGTCTTTACGAGGAGGGAGATCTAAATCTCTAGGAAAACAAGTAAATGTGTGCTAGAAATGAGAAAAGGAAGGGCACTTCAAAAAAGACTGTAGATCTAAACCTCCTGAGAAAGGAAAGGGATCTGATGATTCTCCTTCTACAGAGGCGAAAAAAACCTCATATGAAGGTGGGTATGTGTTCTTGGATTATATTGGGAATAATACTGAGAGGGGGAGGGTTGAATCAGTATTTATAGATCAATAACTTTTTCATTTCCATAATCATATTTATATATGCTACATCAGTGAGGGAATTCATGTGTTCACACAACTGTTCTTAAGGCAAACAACATATATCCAGTCAACTTATGATTCAGTTAATTCATCATATGTTGATCTTTAATCATTGCATCAGTACTTTATTAAACATTAATCATTAACCATGTGCAATAATAACAGAATAAACCATCACACATAAGCAACACTCATGAACACCAAGATTTAAGGTGGAAACCCAATGCGGGAGAAAAACCACATGATGTTGTTGTCTCTGTCTTCTTTTAGTATAAAGAATACTTAGTTTAGAATCATGTACTGGTGCATACTCATACTAGTACACACACACCCACTTGCAGAAGAAGGCTACAACCTTCTTTGGTTCTCCAGCTTCTACTGGAAGGGAGATACAACCCCCTAGCTCTTGTACTAGTCGATATGTTTACTACATAGGCACCAACCTACAGAAGGATACAACCTTCACTCGTTCTCCAACTGCTACTGGAAGGAAGCTCCAACCCAGTGATCAAATCACTAGCCACTACTAGCAGGAAGCTTCGACTTCCTTACTTAAGACTCCAACCCTTAGTATCCTCCAAGGACCATGTTTCATAAATTTTTAGACTGGATGCTCCTGGTACACAACAACACAATATGAAGGCCATGTTTAATCAAATTTTCACACTAGACCCATCAGTAACATTGAAGCTCAAAATTAATCACCACTACAATACACATAACAAATACATCTGCATCAACCAATCGTTGAAACCCAATCATCAATATCTTAACCAACCATAACTGAATCAATCAATTACTGAAACCTTTGACATTAGTGAAACCTCTGACATACTGAATCAAACAGCCAATGAACCACTGGCACAATTGAATCAACCATTCATTCAAACTTAGTCAAATTCAACTAATCAATTGGAATAGACAGATCATTATAACTAGTGCACAGATTTGAACTGAGAACACTGCATAAATAACCAGAACCAATTGTAACCCCAAAATTCATATGTTAGAATGTATACGCTCCTTCATTGAAGCAAACATGCATGTATACACTACTTCATTTAGCCCAACCTGCGTATACCTCTAAAGATACTGAATCATAAAACCTCATAGATAATCATTAATTATTAATATAATAATATTATTAGTAACATTAAAATTAATTATAAATAGATTAATGAATTAAAATTTAACTAACCTTGAATTTATGGATTAATAATAATATTATAATATTAATTTTAGTTTTCATTTTTGACCTGGGTCTCTTAGTCAAAATTAGCCGTTAATTAGCCGTTGTAATCTCTGCTCAGACTATTTAAAACGCTAAGCTGGATCTGGTTCTTCAACTTGTCCTGACGATGAACCACACTGGTTGGTTCGAAACGCGTCGACAAATGATTATCTATGTGATTTCGCCGAAAATCCTCTAAACAATGTTATGGATCACAGAAGTCTAAATTCCTTAATCATAAAACCTCTTAACCACAAACTGTACCTATCAATGACATTTTGAAGATCTATTGTCAATTTACAGAGTTCTAAACAGATAGCAACAATGACACCCTTCTTACTCAATCAATCAATCAACTAGACTCAATCTCATTATACAATCAATTTTACTCTCAGATCTAATGAAGACATCATTGACAAACAATAGTAAAACAACAACACTGATAAGATAGATTAGTAATCTCTGAAGAACGGACTTTTCTTTTGCATACACTACTTGGAAATGCCAAACAAACATGTATACATGCCTTCACCAAGGAAAACTAGTGTATATATCTGCAATTACTTACTTATAAATTCACATCCATTCCAAACTTCAAGCATATCCATATCATGACGTATAAAGGATAAAACATTCATTAGCATCCAGATATAGCCTATTCATTATCAAATCACATAATGATAAGTCATTATGATCTTGATCCATTATTAGATCTAGTCCATCATCAAACACTCGGGTGCATACTTAGTTCAGATCAAGCAAAGCATCAAAAACCCATAACATGCATAATTACTTTTGATTTAACACATACGATATTCATTACTTTTGCACTTAGCCCTTCAATCTTCTCATTCTTATATAGTTTTAGCCTTTCTCAATACCTCGGACCAAAACAACTCTTAGAACTTGTGGTATTCTTAGAAGGGATTAAATAATCATTACTCTGCTCAATATTGTCAGCTAATACGATGGTATTGACCCTTGGTATTCTTTAATCCTAAATTTCCTTGATTTTCCAACCCATACATGCTTTTCCTCCTGTGAAAGTGTATGCATACATAAATTCCTTTTTTGTTATGCGACCTAGCATGTATACGCTTATTGGATAAGGTGAACCTGTTTATACAACATAACATACCTGAAAACATCCTTTTTCTTCGGCTTCTTAATTATGATCTATAGTCCTTTGTTCCTTCATCCTATTCTTTTGTACCATGACTTTGTTACCTCTGAATAGACCTGTTATAATGTGAGGGTTGTCATCATACATCACTTCTAAATTGATTCCTCTGAACTGCCCTGCATTCTGTTTCTCCATCATTCTGTCATCTCTAACTTGTAGAATTATCTTTGTTCTATCATTCTGCCACCTCTGATCTATACTGTAGATTCATCTAGTTACTATATATGTGTTCTGCTACGAGTGAGTTGCCATTAAGTACAACACATGTATCATAATGCCAATAATCTCCCCCTTTGGACTTGATGGAAACCATATTGGTGTTGATTACTTCAAGCTATAGAACCTATTTGATATATCAACCAACACCAACTAAGATACTCTCCCCCTTTGACAACAAGGGCAAAGGGTAGACCAAGATATTTTCTCCTTTCGAGATCGAGTGCAAAGGGCTAATAAAAAGAAGACTTACATATCTAATCAACTAAATATGAACATTGATCATCCTCCTCCTAGGCACATGTTGAATTATCTAATTGAACTTCCCCTTTATACATGTTGAGATGCACGAAACCATCCATACTCCCCTTGAGCACATGCAGAGTCTGAAAAAATATTTTTCAAAAGAATAACATGACTCTATAACTCAACTATGTCAGTATGACCTTCCTTTCACCAATGACTTATACATACATCAATCTCCCAACCAAGTGGGGATATACCAATTGTTTATGACTGAAATATAACAATTATTACATCATCCATCCCATGCATAGTGGGGGTACAAATTACATCATATGACCAAAAAGGAATCATTAAAAGAATATGAAAGACATAGAAATATTATTACATCATGGGCCTTTATATGACAATTACATCAAATGATATACATGACATTTATAACAAAGACCATGATAGTCATCAACAACTATCATACACCATATATTATCTGCACCATAAGCATCTGTCGGCAACATCCAAAACAACGACAATGTAAATATCATCAACCTGTGATAAAGTATGTCGCATATAGATATCGACTCATCATCTTGATCTCATTAAGATCAACTTGCTCTGTTTCCTTAGTAGAAATAGAATTATCATAACCTACCATGAATCAACTAAGCATATGTCATATCTCCAAGTAGTAACAAAAAATTGTTCACATCATATCATATATATGTGAAAACACCATACTCATCATCTATGATCATAACATCATCTTCAAGAACTGCATGATCTTTCCACAAGAACCCTCAATATATCAACCATGTATCACCAATAGAAAACATCCCACATCTGATAAGCATCAACCATGATAATCAACATATGTGAGCATCAAGCATATCATCATAAAGTAAGAAGTCATCATCATTATGTGACTAAGTAAGCCATTTTTCTGAATATCCATGTCTTCAAATATCTATGTCTTCACGAGACCTGCAATAACACCATTCTCTTGGCCAACCAACAATATTTATCAATATGTGACTTTAAGTAACCATCCATGTATCCAGCATAATGTGTATCCATCAAAGAGATAGCAATATGTATCTAGCAAACCACTAGCTCATAGTCATTTGTCAAGCTTTCTTGATGCCATCAACAATATCAATCCTCAAACATGTGAGAGCCAAGAACTATATGAATCCTCATCCATAATTTCACCATATGAAGTTTATGCATCTTTGAAGGCATGATGACAACAACATAAAATAAATGACCCTTATCAAATAGTGAAGTTATGTACCCAAGATTTGTTCTTCTCCTTGTCCATATGAAGATTACCATGTAAGAAACATACCATATGTATTGTATGCATCATCAAGAGAGTCATCCACAATCATCTATAAATCTGATCTGAATAAAAACTATGTGGCTCAAGAAATATAAGTATCATTTGAGATTATCATCATAGGAAACTCATGGTTGCAACATAGCATGATGTATCATTTAAACGATTCATCAACATAAGCATCCTCACCATTGATAAGAATCGTTATGTACCAAATACCTCTAAACATAATGCCAACAATGCATTTATTAGAAGCATAACATATTCTCACCCTGAACCTATGCCAACTATTCACTGTCAGATCTGATCATTGCATATATTAGTAAGAATCATCAAGGCATCATCATAAACTAGTAATACGTCAATTCATCAACCATTTATGAGGATCAAAAGAACTTCCAAATAACATCCATGGACTGTAATCATCAATCATCAAGATAGAAAATACAATTGATAATTGACTGAACCATATCAAACCCCTTTTCTAAGTTTGTCCCAAAGTATACGTGACTAAGAAGCTTCAAAGTCATGTATATACGTGATTTTTCTTCATGATAACGATGTATGAGAATTAGAAAACTGAAATCTCATACTTTCAGTTCCTCTCGAGTCTATTTTATTTGTATACTAAGCTATGCTACATCTTTTTGATTGTGATTCCTTCTTCTTCCATATCTTGGAGTGTGATGATGTTTTCTCCTTTTGGTATGTTGGCTGAAATTTGCTCTTGCATTCTTTTGCTATACGCCCAAACTTGTTACAAGCATAACATATTATATGTTTCATATTCCTTCCAATGCAATCTATGGATTTGAGACCAAACTTATTGCAAGAAAAACAATATCCCTTAAAGTACCTGGAGGCTGATGATATTTTTGTGTGATGGTTATTAGCTTGAACATTTCTATTTCTGCAACTAGCTGCAACATGTCCAAATTATGACATATAAAACATTCAACATTATTCATATAGGAAATAATCGATTATCACTTCCATAGTTAGGAGTAAATGGTTTTCTTTCAAGTCTTTATTTCCTTGGTTGTTGATGGGTTTGACCTCTTATCTCCTTGTTGAGTATTTTAGATTTTGCATTAGAGTTCCTTGCCTCATCTTGTGAGCTAGATTCACCTTCAATAGTTTCATGAAATCTAAGACTGGATTTGATGATAGGAGACCTTTGACTACTAATAATATTATCCAAAATCTTAGTACTATCTTGAAATATCAAAAGTTTATCCTTTTATTCTAATTTAACTTTTAGGATATTTACCTCAACTTGATATTTCTCTTCCTTTTTGAGATACTACTTCATCATGATTTCTTTAGCGTTTCTTCCTTCTTCCACATGTTGTTTTAATTTGAGAATATCATTTTGTTGTTCTTCATTCTGCTTATTTGAATTTTCAAGATCTTATTTTAGAGAGACTATCTCATCTTCAAGACTTTTATAGTAACTAGATCTATCTCTAAGTTTCTTGATTGTTGTATCCTTCTCATTTACCTAATTTCTCAATGATGTTATTTCATCCTGCAACATTTGACATTGATCTTCCTTTTCCTTGTACTGTTTCTTTACTTTGTTTCCGTCTTCCAACTGAACTTTTAATCTAGTAACTTCTTCTTTGTAGGCACATTCCATTTTATCAATTAGATCTTTTTGATCTCTAATTGTATTTTTGAGCTTTATAAATTCTTCCTCTATTTGATTTGTTTCTCTTTCACCCATAAGAGAAAATTTAGTTGTTTTGCTGTCACATTCATTATCTTCAAATGAACAGATAAATGTATCACCAGAGGATAAACAATTTGTACCTCATATTTATTTTGCTTGTTCATCTTCATTCTGAGGTGATTCTGAATATGAAGAGTTGCTTCCACATAATGGTCAATCGTCTCTCCCACTGTCACAGTTCCTTTGAGATGTCTTCCTCTTTTGAGGTGCTTTCTTATTTTTCTTCTTTCCCATTGTTACTATGGATATCCTTCAAGCGATGAAGATTTTTCCAAAGGACCTTCTCTGATACCAATTTTTGGGAATAATTGTGAGAGGGAGGGATGAATAAGTATTTATAAATCAAAAGCTTTTTCATTTCAATAATCATATTTATATACGCTACTTCAGTGAAGGGAACTCGGGTGTGCACATAATTGTTCTTAAGGCAACCATCGTATATCTAGTGAACTTATGATTAATTTAATTCATCATATGTTGATCTTTAATCAGTGCAATAATACTTTATTAAACATTAAATAGTAGCCATGTGCAGTAATAACAAAATAAACCATCAAACATAAGTAACATTCATGAACACCAATTTTTAAGGTGGAAACCCAATGCGGGAGAAAAACTACCTACTGTTGTTGTCTCTATCTTCTTTTAATATAAAGAATAATCTGTTTACAATCTTGTACTAGTTCAGACTCATACTAGTACTCAGGCACCCACCTGCAAAAGGCTACAACCTTCTCTCATTCTCCAGCTTCTATTGGAAGGGAGCTACAACCCCCTAGCTCTTATACTAGCCGATATGTTTACTAGTATGTAGGCGCCAGCCTACGAAAGACTACAACCTTTACTCGTTCTCCAGCTTCTACTGGAAGGGAGATCCAACCCCCTGATCAAATCACCAAACATTACTGGCAGGAAGCTTCGGCTTCCTTACTAAAGGCTCCAACCCTCAGTATCCTCTAGGGACCACGTTTGATAAATTTTCAAACTGGATGCTCTTGATACACAACAACACAATATGAAGGCCATGTTTCATCAAATTTTCACATTGGAACCATCAGTAACATTGAATCTCAAAATCAATCACCGCTGGAATACACCTAGCAAATGCATCCACATCAACTAATCACTAAAACCAGATCACCAATCTCTGATATAACTAAAACCCAATCATTAATCTCTAAACCAACCATAACTGAATCAATCAATTACTTAAACCCCTAACATCATTGAAACCTCTGACATACTAAATCAAACAATCAATGAACCTCTCACACAATTGAATCAACCATTCATTCAAACTTAGTCAAATTCAACCAATCAACGGGAATGGACAAATAATTTTAACCAGTACACAGATCTAAACCCAGGACATTGCATCAACAACCAGAACCATCTGTAACCTCAAAATTCATATGTCAGAATGTATACGCTCCTTCAATGAAGTAAACCTGCATGTATACGCTATTTCCTTTAGCCCAACCTACATATACCTCTAAAGATACTTTATCATAAAACCACTGAAACACAAATTATACAAATCAGTGACATTTTGAAGATCTGCTGTCAATTTATAGAGTTATAGACAGATAGCAGCAATGACACCCTTCTAACTCAATCAATTAATCAACTAGACTCAATCTCCTTATACAATCAATTTTACTTTCATATCGAATGAAGATATCATTGACAAATAATAGTAAAATAGCAACACTCATCAGATAGATCAGTCATCTCTGAACAAAATATTTTTCTTTTGCATACACTACATGGAAATGCCGAACCAGTGTGTATATGTGCCTTCACTAAGGCAAACCAATGTATATATCTGTAATTACTTACTTATAACTTGGAATTCATTCCAAACTTCAGGAATACCCATATCATGACATACAAAGGATAAAACATTCATTAGCATTTAGATCTAGCCTATCCATTATCAGATCACATAATGATAAGTCATTATGATCCTGATCCATTATTAGATCTCATCCATTATCAAACACTCAGGTGCATAATTAGTTCGGATCAATCAAAGCATCATAAACCCATAACATGCATAATTTCTTTTTATCTAACACTTCATAAGATATTCATAACTTGTGCACTTAGCCCTTTGATCTTCTCCTCCTTATATGGTTTTAGCCTTTCTCAATACCTCAGACCAAATAAACTCTTAGAACCTGTGGTATTCTTAGATAATATCAAATAATCATTACTCCACTCAATATTGTGGGCTAATACCATGGTATAGACCCTTGGTATTCTTTAACCCTAAATTTCCTTGATTTTCCAACCCATACATTCTTTTCCTCTTGTGAAAGTGTATGCATATGTATACGCCCTTTTTGTTATGCGAACCAGTGTGTATACACTACTTGGATAAGGTGAACCTACGCATACAACTTAACATAATTGAAAACATCCTTTTTCTTCAACTTCTTGATTCTGATCTGCAGCCTTTTGTTCCTTCATCCTATTCTTTTGTACCATGACTTTGTTACTTCTGAATAGACCTGTTATAATGTGAGAGTTGTCATCATACATCACTTCTAAACCGATTCCTCTGAACTACCCTGCATTCTGTCTGTCCATCATTCTGTCATCTCTGACTTGTAGATTTATCTTTGTTCCATCATTTTGTCACCTCTGATCTATCCTGTAGATTCATTTAGTTACTATAAACTTGTTCTTCTACAAGGTAGTCTCCATCAAGTACAACACATGTATCATAATGGCAACAAATTCTTCTTCAAGCACACATGTAGATCATAAGGCATGACTGATTGACTTAGGTGCATCCTTTCACTTCACTCCTCATAAGGAGTGGTTCTACGAGTATGAGAAATATTATGGTGGTGATGTCTTATTAGGGTATAACAAGAGGGACAAAGTCGTCAGACATGGAAAAGTAAAGCTAAAGTTGCAAGTTGGAAGGGTTAGAACACTTCCGAGTCTTCTGCATATTCTTGCATTAGCCAAAAATGTTATTTATGTAAGCAATATGGATGATGGAGGTGTAAAAACAATGTTCAAGAAAGATACCTACAAGACGGCTCGAGGAGAACTAGTATTAGTACGGGGAGTTTGAATTGGAACTTTGTACCAACTTATGGGTAGCACTTTTATTGACGGGTGCAATAGTTCTGTGGTTCCTAAAAGTGGAGCAGAAAATCTAGTGGTATCTAGAGAGAAGACCATGCTATGGCATTAAAGACTTGGAAATATTGGAGACAAAGGCCTTCGAATACTTCATGGTAATGGTATGGTAGAATGTATGTCTAATTGATCTCTATATTTTGATTTCTGTGAACATTGTGTATATGGGAAGTAGAATCAGCTAAGGTTCCCCTCTGCTGCTAAGAGGGAGAAAGGGATATTAGAGCTTGTGTATAGTGATGTGTTTGGACCTGTGTCAGCTCCATCTCTGGGTAAGCCTGTGTACTATGTATCATTCATAGATGTCTTCTCAAGGAATACATGGATATATTTCCTCAGGAATAAATATCAAATCTTTGATAGGTTTAAATAATTTAAGGCTCTAGTGGAAAACTAGACAGAGATGAAGATGAAGGTGTTGAGGACAGATAACGGTGGAGAGTCATGGGAGAAAGAATTTGAAGAGTTCTGTAAGAAGTGTGGTATATCATGGCAAAATACTACTCCATACACACTTCAGCAAAACAAAGTTGTAGAAATAATGAATAGGATTTTGATGGAAAATGAAAGAAGCATGCTTAGTGGTGTCAGGATAGGATAGGAATTCTGGGCAGAGGCGGTGGAGACTGCATGCTACCTGGTCAACATATCACCTTGATCAGCATTGGAGGATAAGACTCCACATGAGGTAGGGACTAGTAAGAAACCCTCTCTTTCAAATTTGAGGGTATTTGGTTGTGATGCATATGTACATGTTCCAAAGGAGAAAAGAACAAGTTAGTTAGTAAATTTGAAAGGTGCACCTTTATTGGGTATAAGGATGGTTTAAAAGGTTATAAGCTTTGGAACCCAAAAACAAGGAATTTTTTTTACAACAAAGATATGGTGTTTAAAGAGGTGAGATATGTTATTAAAGATGAATTCATAGCAAAGGAACTTGAGAAGATAAACTTTGAGCTAAATGAGGAAGAATCAGACTCTACAACATAAGAGGAATCAGAATATGAAGAGCCACAAAATCCAATTGTGAGAAGATCAGTTCGAGAAAGAAGGCAGCCAAAAAGGTATAGTCCATCTTCTTTCTGTTCAAGTTTTTCTTTATCTATTACTGATGATGATCCCAAAACTGTCAGGGAGGCAATAGATTTAGAGGATGGAAAACTCTAGAAAGAGGCCATGGTTGATGAAATGATCTTTGGAAAAAACATGAGGTTTGGGATCTAGTGGAGTTGTTGGTTGGAAGGAAACCCATTTCAAGCAGATGAGTGTTTAAGAAGAAGATGAATTTAGAAGGAAAGGTGGAGGAATATAAAGCTTGGCTGGTAGAAAAAGGTTATTCTTGTTGATCTAAAGATAATCTGAGGTTGTCATTCATGTCAACCTAAGCAGCACTAGGGGCTACCCTGATCTTGAAAGGGAATTTTGACTTGAAAAATTACTCTTTTCTTAGTCAAGGATCTTCTAGATAGATTATACGCATTGAGATGTTTTCGTTGATATATGGCACACCAAGTAATTCTTCGCGGTTTGAGAGATATTCATGTTTGAAGTTAGTAACCCCATTTAGTGGGCTAACACCCTATGGGGTTGTGGCATGGCTCTCACAATTGGTTTTGGTCATTGAATAGTCAATAATTAATAAAATTTTAAGCTCTTAAAATCCCTCCAACGTTCTCTATAGAAGCCCGTCTCAATTCTATAAAAATAAATCTCATATCCTCCAAATGTAGTGATCGTGGCATTTTCACTATAACATCATTTTTGAGAAGTATTAGATTCTAAAATGAAAACCCATTTGATTCACAATCCTAATGAACTTTGTGTCATAATGTCATATCTTGGTTCGCTATATTTTTGGAGATATGATCTATTGAATTTAGGGCTTTTGTAGGCTCTCGAATTTCATCACAAAGAAGTGACCTTGGGAAAATCGTCGTAATTCTCTCTTTGAGAAGAGGATTCAAATTTTATAAAAAGTGGCAGATATTGCATGGACTTTTGTTTTTTTTGTATTGGTTTCAGATCTGAAGGAGGAAATAGTGACACGTGGCATGCCGTACAAGTTTTCTCTACTAAACTAGTCCATAATTAGGTCATTGTGAGAGATTGGGCATAAGTTTGTATTGAAGAGTCCAAATCGGGTTAGACCTATGGAATTGGAAAGAAGACTTAGAGGGATACTACAGGATTGAAGATCACATATTGGGAATATGAAATCGCATAGATACACTAGGTTAAATATCATGCTCCTAGAAGCTAAGAAAAACTAGATCAAGTCCTATCAAGGGGTGCAAAGACCATACTTTCTATGGTAGCAAAGAATAAGGTGCAGTAAAATGATGCAGTAGAGGTAAGCTATAGGTAAGAATCTTCTATATATGCATGTTCATATCTTAATCGAATTAGGTTCTTTCTATTCTAATTTGTTGTTTTTGTTTAGAACTAACATATGCTCTACAGGATGAGGTAAGTTTTGTTATTATCATGTCATGGGTATTTCCTTGAAGACGTTTTGCAAGTATTATATATTCATCAAGAGAAGACTCAATGCATAATATAATGTTCTGAAGAATGAGAAAGGGTAGCATGACAAGAGCAACAATCAAGGTGCAGAACGAAAGCAAGAAGTTCACCACATGAAGTCTTCAAGTGGGAAACACTACATACAAAAATTGTAAAAGTATCATTGTATAAAGTCATTGTGAAAGCATCTTTGTAAACGTTGTACAAGTGTCTATCTGCCAAGAGTTGAAGAGGAAGTGTCGGGAGGTCTAGGATCATCATTAGGTGGTTGTGTCATAGTTGGGGTTATGGTCTAGTGTGTCATATTCTTCTACATCATTCTATATCATTGTAAAGTGGATCATTTTCCCTGGTATGGGAGTCCATTCTTCTTTTATTCTTCTATAGGGTGGTAGGGTGGTGCTAGGCTGATGCATGAAGTCACCAATAGGTTCAAGCCTGTGAAGACTTCAGGGTGGTAGGGTGGTGGTAGGGTGAGTTGTATCTAATTGGGTGGTGGGGCATCCGTTCAGTTGACTATTGAAGAATCTCGGGCATTGGAGCGCCCATCTAGTGGGCGCTGGAGAAGAATGATTTTCTAGATTCTAGGAAGTTGGTGCTTTCTTTTCAATTGGAGTTGAAGATTAAACAATATTATAAAAGCGTTTGGTGGTTTTTGACTCGGATGGGGTTTTCCACCTAAAATTTTTGTGCCTCTTGTGATCTTTTATTCATTGTTGTTACTGTATAAACATTAATGATAAGTGAAGATTAACTAATGCTCTGAAAAGATTTAAAAGTGTTATTGCTAAGGAATACTAATTCACCCCCCCCACAATATTTTCCAATAATTGGTATCAGATCTTGGTTCCTTCAGTAACATCATAACCACTGGAAGTTAGTTTTCAGACCATAGAGATGGGAAAGTCAAAGAAGTGGGTTACAAGGATTTCAAAGGAAGGTACATGTACAAAAAAATTGCAAGAAAGTGAGCATTGTGTAGCAACCCCTGATTTTGATGCCAATAATTACTGGATATGGGAATCCAGGATGGAAGTATCTTTGTAGGCACATGGAGTATGGGAATCAATTGTTTTTGGAGACACGTCTATCAATGAAGCTAAAAGGTACAATTCAAAGGCCATTAATGTAATTTTGAATGTTTTTCCAAATTCTGTGAAAACAAAAGTTGATCAATGTTCAATAGCTAAAGCTCTTTGGGAAAAGCTTCATAATCTCTATTCAACAAAGAAATTAGGTCAAGATGTTATTGAAAACTCAGATCCTTATGAGTATGATGAAGAAGGATTGACCATAGAAGAATTTTCTAAGGAGGCAATCATGCTTATAAAAGAGCTCAAGGTTAAGAAGATCCTTTCCAATACTCTTGAAGAACAAGTTCAAGGTCTCAAAATTGAAACAAATGTATTGAAGAGTCACTTCAAAATAAGTTGGAAGAAATCAATAATAAAATGACACGATACCTCAAGAGATAAGTCCAAAAAAAGAAACAAGAACTCGACACAACATTTCCAGAGATTAGTAGGATCACACAACAGATGCAGGAAGCATAAATTGAAAGGAAGGAATCTGATTAAAGATATATATCCATCGTTCACCAAAAGAAAAAGGAAATAGAAACATCTTCAATAGAAATAAGCAGGCTCAGGATTAAAAATGAGAAGCAGAAGGAATAGATATAGGTTCTCAATAGATAAGTAGAGAAGACCATTCTTCTCAAGCTACAGGTTGAGGAGCCACTGAAAAGAAGGAAGATCTTGAAAATATGCTTTCAAGAAGATCTTGCTCAAAAGAAAGAAGAACTTGATACAGCTCATGATGAGACCAACAAACTCAAGGGATCATAAAAAGAATACTTAAAAGATAAGACAGATGAAGAAGCGAAAATTAAGGAAATTAAAGATGGTAAAGCTCCAGTTGATGAAGGTACAAGCTCCACAGCTTCGCAAGATGATTCTAAGAAGTAAGTTGATCAAAGTGAAAATCCAAATAAGAATGTTGCAACTCCAAAGAACAAGATCAAAGCAATCAAGAAAAAAGGACCACAAGAAACTACAACACCGCCTCCAAAGAAGAATGAAGAATCTTCCAGGTATGTTCATTTATTTAATGATTATTTCTTTTTATGTGCTAATTATGGACATATGGCTAGGTATTATGAATTTTTTGATAGGTACAATCATTATCTGCAAAACCCTAGAAGCAAGTTTGCAGGATCACGAGATAGGTTCCACGATGATTTTTTTAGAAGAGAATACATGGTAGATGGGCCAAATATTGAATGTTTCAAATGCCATAACTATGCCCATAGCGCTTGCGGTTGCAGATATCACATGGAATCACCTCTGGACAACATTGAATGCTTCAAGTGTCATAACTATGGGCACATGGTTCGAGATTGCAGGAATAAGAAGGTCAAGGAAAGAAAACAGATATAGAAAGACAAAGCAGATAACAAGTTTTCAGTAGTTATGCTTTCAGGATTTTTAAAAGAAAAAGGTCATGAGGAATTACTAGTTGCTTTAGATAATGACTCAAGTCAAGATGGCCCATTAGGTGACGCACTATTTTGAACAATCTGGCTGGTTGACTCCTTAATTTTTGTACAAGAGGAGTCTATGCAGTAGTATATGGTACAAGTCTACGATTTTCAGGAAGGTAGTTTGAACAAGATGGAAGTTTCATTACAGGTTCAGGGGGAGCAAAATAATTGAAGGGTTACAAGTTACCAAGAACAAGGCAAGGTTAATTTGGAAAGGATATGCACAGGTTGAAGGAATCAATTTTCAATAAACATTTGCTCCCATTTCCAGAATGGAAGCTATTAGGATGTTTCTCGCTTATGCTTTCTCGAGAAAAATCAAGGTCTACCAAATGGATGTTAAGTCAACTTTTTTAAATGGTGAATTGGAGGAAGAAGTTTACACTTAATATCCGGAAGGTTTTTTTTGCTCTATGACAAATAAGACTACATTTGCAAATTAAAGAAGTCTCTATATGGTTTCAAGCAAGCTCCTATGGCTTGGTATGCTCGTCTTGACAGATATCTACATCAATAGGTTTCAAGAAAAGTAATTTTGATAGAAATCTTTATGTACAAATAGATAAAGATAATTTAGCAATTGTTGAGGTATATGTGGATGATATAATATTTGGGAGCAATGATGATCGAATAATTAATGACTTTTCTACAGAGATGCAAAGTGAGTTCGAGATGTATTTACTTGGTGAGTTGACATACTTCTTAGGGCTTCAAATATCTCAGCAAGATAAAGGAATATTTATATGTCAAGCCAAGTACATAAAGGAAATGCTTAAGAAATTCAAAATGGAAGATTCAAACCTGTCCTTACTCCGATGGTAACAAGTTGCAAATTGAGCATAGATGACGCATGTAAGGATGTGGATCAGAGGTTGTATAAATCTATGATTGGTAGTCTTCTATATGTAACATCCTCCCGAACAGATGTTATGTAAGCAGTTGGACAAGTAGCAAGATTCCAAGCAACACCAAAGAATCACATATTATTGTTGTCGAAAAAATTCTTCAATATCTAAAGGGAACAATAGAATATGGCTTGTGGTACTAGTGGAGCATCATTCTATCTAGGTGGTTGTCTCGTATCATGGTTGAGAAAAAAGCAAACCTCAATCTCGTTATCTACAGTGGAAGAAGAATACATTGTAGTGGAAGATTTTTGTACTCAAGTCCTTTGCATGACACAAACTTTGCAAGATCTTTAGGTACAATTCAGTGATCATATTACCATCTTCTATGATAACACTAGTGCCATCAGCATCTCCAAGAATCTTGTCATGCATTAAAAAACAAAGCACATTCCAATAAAATATCATTTTGTTAGAGAACAAGTCGCTGAAAAGAATATCAAACTTGAATATGTTGGTACAAAAGAGAAAATCGTTGATATCTTCACTAAACCTTTACCTCGTGAAGCATTTGAATATCTTCACCAGAAGCTTGGGATTCTCCCAAGTTCTTATTAGATTTTCCTTATTCAGAAAATAAAGGGGGACTGGAAGTGTGTATAAGTCTGTAGGATAGTTGTGTGTCACGGGGAGTTGCCCTTTCCCATTGATTTCAAATGTGGAGAGAAGGCAATAGGAAGAGGCGCCCTAATCATAGGGGGAGTAGCTGTGTTGCCATCAATGCCAAAGGGGGAGATTGTTGATATAAACATGATCTGAGGTTGTCATTGATGTCAACCCAATTAACACCCGGGGCTACCCTAATCTTGAAAGGGAATTTTTAGTTGACAACTTACTCTATTTTGAGTCAAGGATCTTCCAGATAGATTCTATTCATCGAGATGTTTCCGTTGATATATGGCACGCCAAGTAATTCTTCACGGTTTGAGAGATATTCATGTTAGAAGTTAGTAACCCTAGTTAGTGGGCTAAAACCCTATGGGGTTGTGGCGTGGATCTTATAATTGGTTTTGGTCATTGAATAGTCAATAATTAGTTATTTTTTAAGCTCCTAAAATCCCTCCTACATTCTCTATAGAAGCCCCTCTCAACTCTATAAAAAGAAATCTCATATATCCTCCAAAATGTAGTGATCATGGAATTTTCGCTATATATTCATTTCTACGAAGTCTTTGATTTTGAAATGAAAACCATTTTTATTTGAAATCCTGATGAACATCGTGACTTAATTTCAGATCTTGGTTTGTGATATTTTTAGAGATATGATCTGTGGAAGTTAGGGTTTTTGCAGGCTCTTGAATTTCATCTCAAAGAAGTGAACTTGTGAAAATCATCATAACTCTCTCTCTGAGAAGAGGATTGGAATTCTGAAAAAAGTGTTGGATAGTGCATGGACTGTAGTTTTTTTTATATAAATTCCAAGCCGAAGGAGGAAACAGTGACACGTGGCACGTCGTACAAGTTCCCTCTACTGAACTAGTCCATAATTAGGTCATTGTGAGAGATTGGGCATAACTTTGTCTTGAAGAGTCCAAATCGGGTCAGGCCTATGGCATTGGAAAGAAGACTTAGAGGGATACTACAAGACCAAGCATCACATCCTAGGGATCTGAAATCATATAGATACATCATATTAAATATTGTGCTCCTAGAAGGCGAGAAAAACTAGATAAAGTATTGTTAAGGGGTGCAAAGGACCAGACTTTATAGGGTAGAAAAGAACAAGGTGCAACAAAATGATGTAGTAGAGGTAAGATACAGGTAAGTATCTTCTATATATGCATGTTCATCTCTTAATTGCATTAGGTTCTTTGTATTCTAGTTTGTTGTTTTTGTTTAGCATTGACATATGCTCTGTAGGATGAGGTATTTCATTGAAGACCTTTTGTAGGTATTATATATTCATCAGGGGAAGACTCAATGAATAATATAATGTTATGAAGAATGAGAAGGGGCAGCATGACAAGAGCAGTAATCAAGGTGTAGAACAACAACAAAAAGTTCACCACATGAAGTCTTCAAGTGGGCAACGCTGCATACAGACATTGTAAAAGTATCATTGTATAGATTCATTGTAAAAGCATCTTTGTAAAAGTTGTACAAGTGTCTATCTACCAAGACTTGAAGAGGCAGCGTCAGGAGGTCTAAGATCATCATTAGGTGTTTGTGTCATAGTTGGGGTTATGTTCTGGTGTGTTGTCTTCTTCTACATCATTCTATATCATTGTAAAGTGGACCATTTTGTTATAAACATTTTTGGGCACTGCAACCCCAATCATACATGTCCATAAACCAAGGGCTCCTAAGTCCATAAAAGTGTTGCTTCACACCCTAAAGGAAAAAGGTCAGCTAATTACATCATCTCCCAGAAGTTCTCCATGGAAAACTGCTTAGAACTGGTCAAAACTAGACCATACAGACTGCCCAGTGCAGAGGGTGTGATGCATCTCACCTGGTCAGTGTAAAAGGTGCGATGCATACTGGAAAGCCCTTTTGTAGGGGACGATGGGCAAGAGTAGACAAATGACAGAGACAGTTTGCAAGGTGGATGATCATGGAATCTTCCAGAAACTTCTCCTGTGACACTTGCCTCTCTGAATTCGCCCAGGGATGAGTAAGAGATCATCAATCTCCAAGTGGAATCAAGAAATATCATTGAGAGGACACTAATCAAAATCCTAGAAGCTGACTCACCCCCCTACAATCATCTATATATGGATCCCTCATCCCAGAGATCCAGAGGATGGAATCTTGTATCTTGTAAGGAAGTGTTGTTGGTTTCCTAGTGCAATATCATAGTGTTGGGTGATCTAAGCTTTTCATGAGGTGAAGAAGGGCTTTCATGCTAAGAGGATGACACTGGGTCAGAACAATTGGTTGTAATCCTCTTTGATATTCTTGATATTAATAAAGTTATTCAAGTTTTCCTCCACATTCTTGTATGTTTGATGATCTATGCATTTGTGTGGTCAATACATATCTGGTCTTGTATTGCTTAAGATTGTAGATCTCTGTTCTTCGATAGTATTATGCTGCTTTGATTCCATAGGTGCTCTTTGAAGCTGGGTAGACAAAGAAGGAGCGGCGAAGATCTATCAGAAGGGAGAGGAACCAAGCAAGGAACCAAGTGTAAGACTGAGGTTGGTGTCCTTTATTCCCCTCTTATCTACTTCTCATAAAGGAAAGCGAAAGTGGTTTTAGTTTTTTTGTTTCTAAGATAGCTACCAGTCTTAGTGGGACTAGCAGCTCTGAGTGGACACTAGATTTCCTGATAACAAAATGGAAACTCCGTTGGGGAGCGAATAGATTATTTGCTTGTCTACATTTGTTTGTTTTATAAACTTACAGACGGAGCCTGAAGTCAAGCCAGCTAGCCTTCAAACTGCATTTGCTATGCAAGTGCAAAGTAGATCAATGTTGCTTCAGTCTATCTCTAGGTTTTATTTATAAACCGAACAACCAATTTGAAAACATTCTAATTTCCCTGGTGGTGGCTCTAGTAACCTCTTTAGATCAGCCCCCGTGATTTATATTTACTGAACATCACTTGCTCGGCCTAAATCCCTGAACTGAGCTACAAACTGTGATTAAGAACCAAGTTGAAGTCTCATCCCTGGACCATCACACCTTCTACTCTTGGGAATCTGGATGCATCGCACCTCCCGTGTGCAGTAGGTGCGCTGCATCGCACTTTCCCTGTGTTACAGGTGCACTGATCAGACAAGACCTCTTCTCCTTCCATATTTTGGTTTTTTTGTTCACTCTCTTCAACTTTATTCAAGAGTTTTACTGTCTGTGATCAGTACACCTCTGTGGAAACCCCCTTCCTTTGCATCATTCTGCCTCCATTGTGCAAAGAACTGTGAATTTTTTTGTGTATTGTGTGCCATTTTCAGTTCTCTTTTACAAAAAAGTAGCATAATCGAACTATCATTTCTTGATTAGGAAGTGTCCTAAGTGTCGTTTTCAGTCATAGAAGAGAATCCTATTGTTCTTGATGGTCGATTATACTATTACTCTTGTATTTGATTTGAATTAGTAGTTTTTCAAGTGTCAAAAACAATTTTCAATTTGAAATCGCAAAGTGTCGTCATTATCTTCCTTTCGTATTTTGAAGAAAAATTGTTAGTACTGTCGCCTTGAAAAGATAATTCAGATTTGTACTTAGCATTATTCTTGTCATTCACACATTAAGAAGGCTGAAAAAAAATACGTGCATGTGCATTTGCATTTAGACTGCTTGTTGGTTTGATTTAGGATAGTGCATCTAGTGTGTGCTCTGTGCTCTATGTTAAAAGAGTCTCATTTCTCTTTCCTTAGTAGCTAGGATTTTCATTGCAAAAAGAAGATTAAACGATTGTTTATCATCTTAGGTTGCATTTTAGGAATTGTATATCTACATCACATGGTGAACCTGAAAGGAAAATTTCTTAAGCAAGATCAAGTGTAAAATAAATTCAATGAACATAAAAACACTTTGGAACCTAATGCACAACATTTAGAAGTCTAGGCTAGAGACGTATTCTGGCGTCGTAAAGCTTGGTAACTATTGCTTTCATTGCTGGTTGGGTGATTCCTCCTCTTTGAGATGACAAGTGCTAGTACGGACTTGTGCTCCCACGTACCATCAAGTATATATTACAATAGGCTATATCCTTTATCCTTAGGAAGCCGTGTCTGCCGCCCTATTGATCGCAATGCATTGAACACAACATTCGGGAAGATTGATTGTTGTACTGTAAAAAGTATTCTACAATTTTACGATTGGTTTGGTAATCCCTCTTTCTACATTTCTAGAATAGTCCCTTTCATTCCTTTTCAGACTCCTTAAAGGAAAAGGTCCATCTGAGCACTTGTCACTTCAGGCTCATTAAAAATTGAAGGCGACTAGAGTCATCTTTTGTTTTTTCTCGACTCTTAAAAATTGAAAAAACAAGTTGTGTCAAAGCATCTAAAATTTATTTTAATCAAAATAATATCACTATTCCTACATTGTTCTTTAGGTTGAGGAAAATGGAGTCTACCAACGAAGGATTTCCCCTTGGAGGAAATCCTAGTCCTTTCTCCTCTTGGGGAGATGTTGGTGCACCTCATATGGCCACATTGGCACTTCCAGGATTAACGATTGGCTTGCCCATATGGCTCTTCTCAACCTATGTCCTTCAAAACACCATGATTCCTAAACAATCAAGTCAACAACTAGATGATACTAGAGTTACCCCCCAACCTTCTACTTCGTTTGTTTCTCTCTCTCCTCCTTCCTCTTCGCTTGATGAAGCTGGTAAAGCTGAAAATCAAGTAACTAAGAAGGAGAAGAAGGGGAAGGAGAAGAAGGAAAAGAAGAAGAAGGAGCCAAAGGCAAAAAGGGGAAACCATGCATCATTTAGTGAAAAGCCACACACTGCACCATCCAATCCTAAATCTCCATGTTTTATTTGTAAAGGAGACCACTATCATCGAGATTTTCCTTGCATCCCTCAGATCTTAAGGGACTGGTCTCCTCGTTTGCACAATTCAGTGTCATCGACCTCTGATGATCATGTTAAAAGTACACCATCAACTAGTGAAAGCGAAGTATCTAGATAGAAAAGGAAATGTAAATTTACTTGTAAACTGTGTGAAGGGGATCACGTCATCCACCGTTGTCCCTTCCTTGATGAAGCTAAAAGAGTTTTGGATAACTGTCCTGCTTCACCACTATGGCTTCCTCCTGGATATAAGAAACTCTTGCCGAGTCCATCACTGGTTGAAAATCTGACTGACACACCATTTTGGTCGGTCGAAGCATCTGTCATTGAAGATAAACCCTCTGAATCCACACCAGAAGAAAGTCAAAAGGTTGAGGCGACAACTGACCCTGTCTTGCCTTCAGAAGGTCCATCTTCAGATGATATAGTCACTGAAGAGAATGAGAACGACACTGTTCAAATTATTTTCATAAACACAGACTCCGATGAACATGGGGGAAATCTACCCGTTGCTTTACCGCAGGAAGAAAGTTCGTCAGGGTCATATCCGGCCGTCTATTCGGTCCCACCTCCAAGCAACCTAGTCTTTTCCTTCGATTAGAATCTACTAGGCAGATCCCATTTACTGGATAGTGTACCATTCTGAATCATTGTACAATCTTACAGAATGGTCATGGCCAGTACCATCATAGATGAAGGGGCTTCTGTGAGTATCCTTTCCTCAACTACTTGGAAAGCGCTTGGTTCACCATCGCTTCTGCCTAAGATGAGAAATCTGACAAGCTTCAACAAAGGAACCAGTCGACTGTTAGGGATCCTTCCAAATGTGCATATTACTTTGAGAAGGAAAACTGTTTATATGAACGTAATGGTAGTCCAAGGACATCTAGACTATAATCTACTCCTTGGGCGCGATTATATTTATAGCATGGGAGCCATTGTCTCCTCACTCTTTAGAGTAATGTGTTTTCTGCATGAAGGCGGAGTGGTCCAGCTCGTAGACCAGCTTTCGTTCCCTGAATCAAACATAGCTAATAGTCAAATGCCATACCTAAATGGTCTTTTCATGCAAGGAATGTCTCATCAATCTCCAGTCCATCCACTTGAAGAACGCGAGTAATTTGGGAGGACATGACTGAAACCCAGGGGGCATGTACCCTGTCTTGTTCCGGCAGGAAAACTCTAGGCATAGAGTAGGTTTCTATGAAGGATATATGACTAGTCCAATACCTGTCTATGTAGGAAGAGGGAATTAGACTGGAATAAGATACCTCTGTTAGAAGGTAGGCCTTTCCCGATAGAACAAATGTTTTGTCTGAAAATTGAGGGGTAATCTAGAAACTCTACTTCGCTATGCTTGGGGCCATGCAAACCTTTTGCGAGCAAGTGAAAAGCGACCAACGTAACGCTAATTGTAGTTCCTCTAACTTCAACTCCTTAAGTTGGGTGAGTGGTCAAATCGACCGTTCGCCTTTGCGGGAGCCAAATGCCACCAGTGAAGTAAAGGAAAAATTTTCCTACCTGACCTTAGTAGTTAACTGACCCCTAGGATAGTAGTTGGTCATTCCTAGCTTGGATGTGAAAGGATATGGAGAAAAGCTTCGAAAGGTGCAAGCTCCATAAAAAATGGAATCTATCAATGAGATGTCCTTATTATATGACTGGCACAAGTAGTTTTTATGTGAAGTTCAGGCTCGGTAAAAATTAAACCTAAGAAATGAGCAAATGTTTCCCCTGGAGTTTAAGCTCATTAAAAAATGAACCAATCTCTGGTAAATAACCATTGTGAATCATTATCATCAGTTTTTGAGCCTTGGTCGTGTTCTCATCATCACCTCCACTCTGTTTTAGCTAATCATACGCCTCCATTTGATTGTTTACCCTTTTGAGGAACATCTGCAATGAGTGATATTGTTAGCCATCCTTGTGACACTACCATGATTGGAAAATTCCAAACCTTACCTGGAATCAGCTGCTACCCGAAATTATCACTCGTTCCTCAAAAAACGAGTCTCGTTTAAGCTCTTTTCACCTAACTCATAAAATATGAAAAGATTGCCAAGCGATTGGCCTGTCCAGCTCATTAAAGCTACTGGGAATGCTATCCCTCCTCTAGATTTTAATCTTTTTGGACCTGAGGGATTATTGCACAAAAATATCAAGCACTTGTCTTGTTCGGCTTGTTAAAACTATCGAAAATTCATCCCTTTCGTATTATTTTATAATTTTTTGGACTTAAGGGATTATATGACAAAAAAGGATTATTGGATTTTCCTTTCCATCCCTTTTCAGACTCTCTAAAATTGAAAAAGGACCGAGTTATCATTTTCATTAAACTTGTTAAAATAAATAGCGACAAACTTGTCCAAATGGACGAGAACGAGTTTCACTATGCTAGGCTCGTTAAAACATAGCGGCGGGGTCGCCCGAAGGGCGAATTATAGAACAAGCATATGTTATCCTCCTCAAGCTTGATAAAAATAAAGAGGTACTGGTCAGCAATGACTGGGGAAAATTGGGAAGAAAACTTGAAGAAAATTTATTGGTAGCAAGTCGCTCTTGAACATGACACTTTCACTCCGTGTCCGAGTCGGGTTGGGTTATTCCATTCACCAGTCATATCACCATTGGCCCATTGTACCATCCATATTTGCGGTTAATGCTACCAATCCATTTCAGTGTCGCCAGTATGTTCAAGAGAAGTCGCTCAGAGAATTCACCTGTGTCTCATCCACTGCAATACATTCACGCTCCATTGTTTCATGACCGCCACCCTGAACTTTGTATCATCAGATTATTTTCACCTCCAAAATCCTTTGCTCTGTTCCATGTCATAGATGTGGGATTCATTAAGGCCCTCCTACAATGGGTCGCTTCTTGTCGACATCAGCTCATTATCCAAGAAGTCGACCTAGGAACAACCCTTTCAGTACTTTGAAGCTTGCATGTCTCAATGGCAAGTTGCTCACTTCCGGCGATAGGTTTACATCAATGGCCTTCGACTAAAAGATTTTGCATGGTGTTCGATGCCAAGTCCCTTTTTCATGCCACACAAATTGTACTGTAGTACCTTGAGGGTCATCATCCTTATTGGTGATTCCTCTTGTGTCTGTTAACAGCTTACATCATTGGCTGGTAATCAGGTGATATCTTTCCATGTTCGACTCCAGAGCATCTTTCACATGGATTGACTTGTACTCTGGGTGAAGATTGAACGAGTTTGAAGACCCCTGATCTAGTTTCATCCATCCGAGCTGCGATATATTCAGGAATATAAAGACATCAAATGTACATCATTGCCAAACAGATGATCATCTGAATCAAAAGGATGATGATTCCGTCCGAATCATCAGTCTGCTACATAGACGGTTGTCTGTCCTATGTACATGAAAATGAATTTATAAAGCTGAGCAAGGGAATGCCCGCCTCAACTAGATCATGAAAAGTATTATGAAGATAATGTATTTTATTGTATCTTATTACAGGTTTCCTTCTAGCTCGAAAAAACTTTGGATCCTCATGATAAAGCATTTCACTCGACATCAAAAGATTAACGACCTCATGCTTTACGGGGCAACTGTTGTAGACATTTTTGGGCACTGCAACCCCAATCATACATATCCATAAACCAAGGGCACCTAAGTCCCTAAAAGTGTTTCTTCACACCCTAAAGGAAAAAGGTCAGCTGATTACATCATCTCCCAGAAGTTCTCCATGGAAAACTGCTCATAACTGGTCAAAAATGGACCATACAGACTGCCTAGTGTAGAGGGTGCAATGCATCTCACCTGCTCAATGTAAAAGGTGTGATGCATATTGGAAAGCCCTTTTGTAGGGTGCGATGGGTGAGAGTAGACAAATGGCAGAGACTGTTTGCAAGGTGGATGATCATGGAATCTTCCAGAAACTTCTCCTGTGACACTTACCTCTCTGAATTCACCCAGGGATGAGTAAGAGATCATCAATATCCAAGTGGAATCAAGAACTATCAGAGAGAGGACATTAATCAAAATCCCAGAAGCTGACTCACCCCCCTATAATCATCTATATATGGATCCCTCATCACAGAGATCCAGAGGCTGGAATCTTTTATCTTGTAAGGAAGTGTTGTTGGTTTCCTGGTGCAATATCATAGTGTTGGGTGATCTAAGCTTTTCATGAGGTGAAGAAGGGCTTTCATGCTAAGAGGATGACGCCGGGTCAGAACAATTGGTTGTAATTCTCTTTGCTATTCTTGATATTAATAAAGCTATTCAAGTTTTCCTCCACATTCTTGTATGTTTGATGATATATGCATTTTTGTGGTCAATACATATCTGGTCCTGTATTTCTTATGATTGTAGATCTTTGTTCTTCGATAGTATTATGTTGTTTTGATTCCACAGGTGCTCTTTGAAGCTGGGTAGACGAAGAAGGAGTGGTGAAGCTCTATCATAAGGGAGAGGAATCAAGCAAGGAACCAAGCGCAATACTGAGGTTGGTTTCCTTTGTTCCCCTCTTATCTACTTCTCATAAAGGAAAGAGAAAGTGGTTTTAGTTTGTTTGTTTGTAAGATAGCTACCAGTCTTAGTGGGACTAGCAGCTCTGAGTGGACACTAGATTTCTGGATAACACATTTTCCCTGGTATAAGAGTCCATTATTCTTTTATTATTCTATAGGGTGGTAGGGTGGTGCTAGGCTGGTGCATGAAGTCACCGATAGGTTCAAGCCTGTGAAAAATTCAGGGTGGTAGGGTGGTGGTAGGGTGAGTTGTAGCTCATTGGGTGTTGGGGCATCCATTCAGTTGACTACTAAAGAATCTCAGGCATTGGAGCGTCCATCCAGTGGGATCTGGAGAAGAATGCTTTTCTATATTCTAGGAATTTGGAGCTTTATTTTCAATTGGAGTTGGAGATTAAAGAATTATTAGAAAAGAGTTCGGTGGTTTTTGACCCGGAGGGGGTTTTCCACCTAAAATTTGTGTGCCTCCTGTGTTCTTTTATTCACTGTTGTTACTACATAAACATTAATGATAATTGAAGATTAACTAATGGTCTGAAAAGATTTAAAAGTGCTAATAGCTAAGGAATACTAATTCACCCCCCCGCTTCAGTATTTTCCAACAATTATGAGGTCTCGATTATTGATTTTGGTGATAATTTTTTCTCCTGTTTCCAACGTAGCTTCTATTATATTACTTTTATATGTTGTTGTGTATTTTGATTTTGAGGTAGAACAAATGGATGTGTAGACAACATTTCTTCATGGGGATATGGAAGAAGAGATCTACATGAAGCAACCTAAAGGATTTGCGGTGAAGGGTAAGAAAGAATTGTTATGCAGGTTAAAAAATTCTTTGTATGGGTTAAAACAATCACCAAATATGTGGTATTAGAAATTTGATTAATGTATACGGGGACTTGGCTTCACCTGAATCAATGCAGATCAATGTGCATATTTTAAATTAATTGGTGACCATGTTATTTATTCGGTCTTGTATGTGGATGATATGTTTCTTATTGGAAATAAAAAAGAATTTATTCAAGATTTGAAGACCCAATTGTCCTCCAAATTCGACATGAAGGATCTTGATGTTGCAAACTATATTTTGGGCATAGAAATTAAATGAGACTAGGAAAATATGAAGCTTTTGTTAAACCAAAGGAGGTATGTCAAAACAATACTAAAGAGGTTTAATATGTAGGATACTAGACTAGTGAAGGTTCCTATTCATTTAGCTGTAAAGTTATTTGTTGAACAGTGTCCCAAGACACAAGAAGAGGAAGAGGACATGTCCTGTGTTCCATACGCAAGTGCAGTCAGTAGCCTGGCATATGTAATGGTCTATACTAGACCAAACATTGCACATGCAGTGGGATTATTGAGTAGGTTTATGTTAAAACAGGGGAAGGAGCATTGGAGAACAATGAAGAATTTTTTTAGGTATTTGTGTGGAACTAGTGATTATGGTCTGTGCTACCAAGGAATACTAGGATTAGAGAGAGAATTGGACATTTGTGGCTTTGTTGATGCAGACTGGGCTAGATATTTGGATCAGAGAATACCTACAAGTGGGTATGTTTTTAACCTATTTGGAGGTGCAATCAATTGGATTAGTAAGAGACAGTTTGTAGTGGCACTTTCAACTACAAAGGAAAAAAACATGGAAGCCACTCATCCAGGAAGGAAGCAGTTTGGTTGCAGATATTGTGTTCAAGTATGGGGTTAGTACAACAAGATATAAGGATACACTATGATAGCCAAAGTGCAATTTTCTTGGCAAAGAACCATGCTTATCATTCAAAGACGAAGCACATTAATTTTCAGTATCACTTTGTAAGGGATATGGTTCAGGACAAATGGGTATTGATAGTAAAGGTGGACACTTTGAAGAATATTTTAGATGCATTAAGAAATTCTTTTCAAGCATTGATAAGTTCTCTTCGTGTAGAGAAACAATGGGCTTTTTAGGGCTAGACCAATGACTAAGCTCTCCTGTGACCCCCTATGTGGAAAAGAAAACAACAAGCTGGAGAATGTTGGGTGTGTGTTATTTTATTTCATGACTATCCCTACATGCAAAACTAGGGGGTTAGAGGCAGGGTGGCTAGACCCACCTTCATTGTTCTGGATGCAGCGGGGGGTGGGGGGTGGTCATAGGGGGGGTAGCACACCCCCTCGTCAAGGGGTTGCAGTGTAGCAGTAGCCCCCCTACACAACCACCCCCATCAGGGGGTTGCAGCATAGCGGTAGACCCCCTACACAACCCCGCCCGCCTGCCTCCCTGTTAGGGGATTACACTGTAGTAGTAGCCCCCTTTTACAACCCTCCTCCCCTGGAAATGTTTTTTGGACACTATAGTAGGTAGGCATACCTACCTATGGTTTTGTGCATGGATTTTGCACATGGTTTTGGGCATTATGGTTTTCTTCCCATGGTATTTTGTGGATCCAGTTAATGGAACTATGGTTATGTTCTAATCCAAGGTTAATGGATTGGGGTTTATGCATGCTTCGACATGTATATATATGTATTGTAATATTGAAAGGAATATAATGAAAAACCAATTTGGTAGTCCCAGTTTTGGAATCCAGGGGAAATCTCCATGTATTTGTTTTTTGATTCTCTTCATTGTATATTCTCTATCTTTTAAGAATTAGTTTGCAGGTAATTTCAGTACAAGGTTAACACCTACATAGTACTGATGAAAAAAGATATGTGATAGCTTATGAGTCCTGCAAACTAAAGAAATATGGGAAAAGCTATGCAGTTTACAACCTAGAAATAGAAACTATTATACATGCTCTTAAAATGTAGTTGCATTACTTAATGGGAAAGAAATATACATTCATAATATGTCACCTTAGTCTGAAATACTTTTTCAGTCAACCTAATTTAAATGCTAGGAAGGCTAGATTGATGGCATTTTTGAGTAAATATGATTCTGACATAAATCATATCAAAGGGAAGGAAAATAGGGTGGTTGATTCTTTGCATAGAAATTTAATATCTCTATGTGAAATTAGGGTGAGTAAAGTCAAAACAGATTTCTTTGAACAAGTAAAAAGAGCAACAATAAGTGATCAAAATCATAAAACGATTTATAACCAAGAGATATAATTACACTAAAAAATTATTTAGAGTAAAAAATCAATGAAATTGTATTATTGTTATACAAAAACAAACTTTAAATTCCAAATCAACATGAGGTTAAATAGCTAATCCTTGCTGAATATCACTGTAAACCATATGTAGCACATTGAGGTTACTAGAAAATGATTTTTACACACAAAAAAATAATTTTATTGGTTGGGAATGACATGGGGTGTTACAGAATACCTGAAAAAATGTTAGGAATGTTAGTTGTTGAAAGTATAACACCAACATCTAACAGGATTGTTGAATCCCATATGCATTATAGAGTTCAATTTGGAAGTGATATCCTATATTTTATCACCTGATTACCCAAAACAAGAAAGAATCATGATGCTATTATGGTACTGATAGACAAATTAACGAAGGTTACTCACTTTATCCCTATAAAGCTCACTTATAAAGTAGCACAAGTAGCAAAAGTTTTTATGAGAGAAATATTTTGATTACATTGAATTTCAAAGACAATAGCATCAAACAGGAATGCAAATTTCACATCGAATTTCTAGATATCTTTATTACTAGACGAGGAACACAATTAAATTTTAGTACAACATATCGTGTGCAATCAGATGGAAAGAAAAAAAGGTGAATCAGGTATTATAACAAATGTTCCACATGTACATTATGAATCATCCCGCTAAGTGGGAATATTATCTACACTGGTGTAAGCAATAAGATAGACTCATATTAGGGATAGAAAAACTGCAATAAATGGAGGAAATGATAAAGAATGTTAGACAAAATATGAAGGTTCCCAAAGATAGTTGAAAGAGTTACTCTAACCTCGAAATAACACATAGATATTTCATCATGGGATATTTTTTATACGTTAAAGTAAAACAAAAGAAGAGTTCCCTGAGGCCAAGAAATTTTTCTAAACAAGCTCCACAATTTTGTAGACCCTTTGAGATTTTAGCTTGCAATGGACCAATGGCTTATCAACCACTATTCCCTGCACATATTAAATTTCATAATGTTTTTTATGTATCTTCATTAAAAATCTATGCACACGATCCATATCATGTAAGTGATTGGCATGTGGTACAGGTCGAACCAAAAGTAGAATACTAGGTCAAACCACAAAAAATATCGGATCGTAGGGAGATTATACTCTGGAATTGAGCCATCACCCACGTTAAAGTGCAATGGAAGAACTTTGGACCTAATGAGGCTACCTGGGAATTAGAAAATGAAATGAGAAATTATTTTCTATTGCAGTTCAAATCAATATGAACTTGTGGAAATACACTAAAGACAATATTTGTTTTAGAGGGGGGAGATGTAATAACCCTAGAGAAATCACTATATGACTTATTCGATATCTTTTCTTAAATTTTAGTTGCAACAAATAAATCACATGTGATGAATGTTATAAATTAAATATTATCTGATAAAAATGAAAATAGGAAATTTTGTTAAGTTGTTAATCCTCTTGGGGAAAAGTTACAGGCTAACATGAAATATTAACCCCTAACTATCAAGAAAAATAGTTAGAGTTGGTTGTCCCAAAAGAGGCATAAATAAAACAAAGAAATCCTCCTTTTGTTAGTTTCCTCTAGGATAAAAAGAGAAGAAATGATAGGTTGACAGACCATTGTGATTTTTAATGGCTAGAGATAAATTCCATCATGTGGACTTTGTGAAAATCTGAAACTTGGGAGACAAATATAGTTCTTGAAGAGTACAAATACTAGTGGGAGATAAAGGCTAGTAGAACCCAGAATATTGGTAGGACACTGCTAAGAGTTCAGGAGGTATAAAAGTGGAGAAAAAATCTTACCGTTGTTGGGATGGGGTCCCTAGGGTGAATTTTGTTAAGTTTTGGGCAAATTTTTTAATACCTTTTTGTACCGAATGTAAAATCTCCGCGAAATGTGGAAGTGGAGCGGGAAGCTAGTAGAAGTCAAAGGGGATTTAGTCCCTTAGTTGGGTAGCTGATAGAGTTGTTTTGAGACCCACCTCATGGTTCATGGATCACTGTATTGTAAATAAAATGCTATAAATAGATGAGTCATAGCGAGTTTAAGTAAAAAATCCAATATTGAAGAATCATTGGAAAGATAAGGTGCTAAGGCAGGAAAGGTCTGTTTATTTTACTTAGGTGAAAGGGGAAGGCTCCTATAGCTGAGTGTGCGGGCCCCTACAGTTGAGTGCACAGGGAAAAGAAGTCTGTAATTGAACGCTTATACTTAATAAAGACTGTTTTAGGCCGAAATTGATGTATTTGTGTCTTATTATTTACTTCTGTTAAGTTCATGTATCTTCACTCTGTGATGTATTTTAAATGAATTAATGCTTATTTATTGTGCGAAAGTGGTAGATCTGTAATCTTTATACATGTTGAGAGTAGTTTGCTACCTTCGCAAAGAGGTGGGAGCCGTTTATATAGATTTGCAGTAGTTGACTGTTTAGAAGGGATAAAGTTGCACGAAGGTAGATCTAAGCCATAAGCATACCAGGAAACCATCACATAGGCCTCTAGATGCAAAAACCTGGTTCTAGCATCCCCCAATACTACTTCGAATGAGACTGAAACTTGCGCTATGTAGGTTGTTTCCGAAAGGGCCAACAGTTAGGGTTTTGTTGGTTGGTTTAGCTAGATCTAAACCTGGGTCAGACCCCATCAAGCCAACAAATGGTTCCGTTGCATGCGACTGTAGCTGGACATTTTGCATACAACTATGAGAACCTAATGCATCCATCTTGTCAATATTGTAGATAGTTTGATCATGTGATAGAATATTTCCCAGTGCTGATTGCCAAGATGTGGGAGAAAAAGACGCAACATACTAAGAATAACATCTAAATGATGAGGGCAAAGCCTCACGAAGAAGATTACGGTATTAATATCGTAATGTGTAGTGGTATGGCCATAGGAGAAGATAAAGGAAAGTAGCCAAAGACGAAAGGATGTGTGCGCAAGGCTGCTAAAAAGGAAGTCACCTTTAACCTCAAGTGGGCTAGAGAAACTTTTATAAAGGCCAAGAATAATTTTTCAAAAGCGTCTACATCAGGGAGTTAAGATAAATCAACTGGAAACAATGAACTGGAGGACGTGGATCCCTCACTATTAGCCACCTTTCTAAAAACTTGTATGAAGATGTTGAGGGATAATAAAGTAGTGGAAGGGCTCTAGGAGCTAATCGACAATTGTATGGGAAAAATTAAGATTCCTTCAGAACAACACACTATGAGGAAGCTGGGAAAACATAATAAGAAAACAGGGAACAAGATGAGGCTGACTGCATACATTGGAGAATATGAAATGGATCAAGTCATCCTGGATTTGGGTTCCGATGTGAACGTACTACCTAAGCAGACATGGGAGAGGATGGGGAGGTCTACCCTACAATGGTATCCTATACAACTACACATGGAAAATTAGCAAAAGATCATTCCTATGGGGCACATGTATGGGGTAATAGTAGACATTGAAGGAGCAAGTGCTTTGGCCAATTTTTAAGTAATTGAAATAGTGAATGACAACAATCCTTACCTTGCACTACTAGGAATTGATTAAGCCTTTGAAATGGATGTAGTAATTAATCTGAAGAAGGTAAGAATGATATTTGAGAAGAAGGCGTTGAGGGTTATTGTGCCATTGGATCATGCTGAATGAGTGTGCTACACTAAACCGGTCCACGAATATGTGGAGGATGATGACTTGGATCAAATATACAAGATAATTGTGTGGAGTGAAGATTAAATCAATCCTACTATAGATGGGTGAATCATGTGGGATAGAGATAGCTCCTGTACCTCAAATTTAGATGAAGAGCTTGAACACTAGTAGAATAGATTGCATGAAGTATCTACGCTATGTTGCAACATGATGACAAAATCTATGTGGTGCGTATCAACGAAGGTAAGGAATTTCCCACATTATGATGAATTAAAAATATGTTAATTTATTTTTGGATGAGTTTGAAAGGGAGGTGCTCGAGGAACATCAATTCTAGGAAGTTGATCTGGAATTGCACGCTATGTCTTCCCGTTGGTGGGGTACGCATAAGGATAACTTCGCTGAATGGAGGGAATACAAGAAAATTAACACGCTGAGGTTTGGATACAGTAATCCCTGTATGACTGAAAAATACAGTGGGCAGGAAGATCCATGTGAGCATTTGGCACAATGGACTAAAGCATGGGGTGAAGAGCCACAATAGGAATAGGTGCATATATTTTTTAATACCCTAGATACTATTCCAATGAATTGGTACTTGGAAATAGAGTTATGCCATGGGAAGGCCGAATGGGATACCTTGAGGGAAAGTTTTTTATTAACTTTCAGCTTTGAGGATGTATTTGAGTGCATTGATGAAGCGGTCAAGGAAATTGAGGCCATTATATTTAGAACGCCTGAAGAGCCAGTAGAATGGGTTCAACCAGATTGGAGTACCCAACTACGCCATGCGCTGGAGTGCTACAATGTGACTGTAGAAGAATAAGAAGAAGATCCATGAAAAATCAAAGTTCTGGAGACTAAAGGATAGCGTGAGGTTGAAGGTCATAAAGAAATGAACCCTGATATATCAAAACCTTCAAAGACTAGGAACGTAAACATTAGGTTCGATGCACAGCCTAAGTTTGCAAAGATAGGTGATTATTGGGATGAAGATAGAGTTGATAAAGTTTTGGAGTTGTTGTGCATATACTAGTACTTGTTTCCTACTAATTTCTAAGACCTGAAAGGACTAGTAGGGGATCTAGGAGTGATCAAGATCACCTTAAAGCCCAATGCAAAGCTCGTGAAACAGAGACCCTACTGTATAAATCCTAAATATAAGGAGAAGGTGTGTAAAGAGCTAGATAAAATGATGGAAGATGGAATTATTGAACCAGTAGAAGAATCTAATTGGGTGAGCCCTATGGTTGTTCAAGAGAAGAAGCAACAAGGTGAAATCCAAATATGTGTAGACCTGAGAAATCTAAATGATGTATGTGTTCATGACCCATTTCCAACACCATTTACATATGGAGTTTTGGAGAATGTTAGAGGATAGGAAGCTTATTCGTTCATTTGATGGGTTCTCAGGGTACCATCAGATCAAGATCACGTCGGAGGATCACAACAAGACAACCTTCACAATGGAGTGGGGATGCTTTTAGTACACAGTGATGCCATTCAAACTGAAAAATGCAACCTTGATATTTTCAAGGGTTGTAATTACATCATTCAAAGAATTCATCCATAAATTCTGAGAAGTGTATTTTGATTACTCGATTGAGTTTTTATTAATAAAGCGCCACATTGCAAGTTTGCACCTTATGTTGGATACTTGTCGCAGATACCAAATTTCTCTCAAATTGAAGAAATGTATCTTTTGTGTACCTTATGGGATATTGCTAGGCCATGTGGTATGTAAGCAAGGACTAATGATTGACCCTGTGAAGATAGTAGTGATTGTCAATTTAGAAGCTCCAAAGAATGTAGAGCATATACACGTAACGTTGGGCCACACTGACTGTTATAGGAATTTTGTCAAAGATTATGCACATACAACTATGCGAATGGAGAAGTTACTAGAGAAGGACATGATTTTCTATTAGGATGAAGAGTGTTAGCACAGACTCGATGTATGAAAGGAAAAGATGCTGACTGCGCCCATTTTGATATTCCTAGACTGGAAGAAAGAATTTCATGTTCATGTGGATGCCTCTTCTATTTCGTTGGGTGTGGTATTGACCCATCTAGGCGAAGGCGAGATAGATCACCCTATAGCCTTCATGAGTAGGAAACTATCAAAGGTCGAGAATACCTATTCAACTATAGAGTGCAAAGGATTGGCGATGGTATACACACTATAGAAGTTTTGACATTGCCTGTTAAGCACACATTTCGAAATGTATACAAATCACTCCACTCTCCAACACCTAGTCAAAAAGCCTATGTTGGGGGGGCAATATATAGGTGGTTAGTTCTGATTCAAGAATATGACTTTGAGGTGATTGTCAAGCCTTGACAATTGAATGCGGGTCCAGATCATCTATCCAAAATTGAGACAAGTGAAGGACCTACTAATTTGGAGGAAGGATTGTCAGATTCACAACTCTTCATTGTACGCATCATAGATGATCATTTTTATGATATAATCCACTTTTTGACTACTGGAATAGCCCCAGAAAGGATACTTTACACAGGGGAAAAAGGAGTTGGTACTTCGCGCAATTGACTTTTATGTGATTGTGGGACACTTATATAAGATGGGCACTAATGAAATACTGTGCTGATATGTTTCAAAATTTGAATGATCGAGATTCATCATCGAGGCACATGGACAAGTGGAGGGAGGACAGTATGTAGGTAGAGCAACCACAGAGAAGATTCTGTGCACCGGATTATGGTCGACAACGGTGCATAAGGATTATAAGGCATATTGTAGGGCGTGCGATGAATGTCAGAGGACAGGAAAGCCATCACAAAGGGATGAATTGCCTTTAAATCCTTAGATTTCATTATAGGTGTTTGAAAAATGGGTGATTGACTTTGTGGGTTCCATACAGCCACCAAGGAAAAAGATGGGCGTGCAGTACATTATTATTGCGACGAAGTATTTGAAAAGATGGGCAAAAGCACAATTAGTGAAGGTCTATAGCATTGCTATAACTGTGAAGTTCTTTTTTGAGTATGTATTAACAAGGTTTGGGTGTACTAAGATACTAATGAGTGATACAGCCACGATGCTTGAAGAATTTCAAGTTTATCATCAAAAGAGTATGCCCTATCATCCTCAAGCAAATGGTACAGTTGAAGGATTCAATAAAATTATGGAAAACACATTGAAAAAGGTCTACCACGCACAAAGAAATGATTGGTATGTGCACATACCAGTGGTCCTATGGGCATATAGGACGACGTGTAAGAAGTTGACAGGACAAACCTCATTCAGGCTAGTCTATGGGATAGAGGCTGTGATGTCCATGGATTATATTGTGCCAAGTTTGCGAATTACAGCATTGACTTATATGGTGGACCACGAGAATATGGAGGAGTGCCTCGCGCAGTTGTTGGAGTTAGAAGAAGACAATTTTTTAAGTGGATTTTACCAATAGGTGCAAAAGGAGCACGAAAAGGCATGGCATGATCAACATATTAAGTTGCACACCTTTAACGTGAATGATTTGGTCTTACTTTATGATATCAAATTCACAAAGTTTCTTGGGAAGTTTCAAATGCACTCATTGGGACTCTATGTAATCAAGGAAATTACAGATGGTGGCATGGTTCAGCTAGCGAAGCTGAATGGTGAATTATTTCTCGAAAGAGTCAATGGAAGTCAACTGAAGTTATATCAAGGGGATCCTACCACTGCGCAATGATTACATGATGGAAGGATAGTCTTAGTACTTCGGACAACTTCAAGGAAGCACGAGACTATAAACTACACTACCTGAAGACTAGGAAAACGAAGTAAGGAGGCTGCATGAGGGAAGCAAGAAGTGCACCAGGAGGAGTTGCACCAGGAGAGCTGCACCATGGAGGATGGTGCCATGCGACGGGTTCCAAAAATAGCCGTTGTATGCATTGTAGCTGATTGGATGGCAGAAATATTGTTAGGAGTAGGTAGGCTACATTTATGGCACAAACTTTTGGCAATCTACTGCTAAAGATGCATTTATGATTAGAAATTGGAGGGAACGATCGGATTTGAATTTGAAATCGCCTATAAATCTGGCTTATTGGCCTGCAGTAGAACAATTTGCCTTCTGAAAATAGATTTTCAAATTTCTTTCCTTATGTCTATGATCTGGGAAGATTGGGAGGAAATTATTTCACGATCGGAGTTTGTTAACTTTCTTGATTGGAGTCGTAATATCCTCCTTGAGAAAATGACTGATCCCGCAAGCTCTCAAGCCACTGCCTCTGAAGCCATAGCCCCTAAAATTGCATTGACAATGGAAATATGGACAAACCTATAGGAGGAGTGAAACCTATAGAAACTTAGCACAAATATTTGGGATATGCAACAAAAGTTTGGTGAAATCAGGGTGAGTGTATGCACTTTGGCACTAGTCCAGTCCCTCACTCGATTACAAGAAGGAAAACAGTTGCAATGACAAATTGAAGAGTTGTAAAGGAAAGAGGCCATCTTAAAGGCCAAAATACAACCATGGACATAGGAAGCCAACCATCTTACTCTGTCATTCGAAGAGAAGTTGAAGACACCTGAGTAGACATGAAGGATGATGCACCTCGTGATAGAAGACCCGACTAAAAAATAAATGGTAGAGGAAGTGCAATAGGCTGCGGTGCTGGGTTTTACTAACATAGAGGTGTTGAAGGTGGAGTTCAGCGACCTCCAAAACAAGATCGATGCACCAGCTGATTGACTCGAGGGAGAGTCACCCAATTTGTGTTGGGGGCATGTTGGGATGGGGTCCCTGGGGTCAATTTCGTTAAGTTTTGGGCAAATTTTGTAATATATTTTTGTAGCGAATCTAAAGTCTCCGCGAAATGTGGAAGAGGAGCACAAAGCTAGTAGATGTCAAAGGGGCTTTAGTCGCTTAGTTAGGTAGGTGATATAGATGTTTTGAGACCCGCTAAAGAAAATGCTATAAATAGATAAGTCATAGCGAGTCTAAGTAAGCAATCCAATAGTGAAGAATCATTGTAAAGGCAAGGTGCTACAGTAGGAAAGGTATGTTTCATGTACTTAGGTGAAAGGGGAAGGCTCCTACAATTGAGTGCGTGGAGACCTTGGTAAGTTCACAGGCTGAGTACATCAGCCCCAACAGTTGAGTGCACAAGGAAAAAAAGTCTATAATTGAACACTTATACTTAATAAAGACTGTTTTGGGTTGAAATTGATGCATCTTGGTTTTATTATTTACTTATCCTAAGTTCATGTATCTTCACTCTGTGATTTATTTTATATGAACTAATTCTTATTTACTGTGCGAAAGTGGTAGATTTGTAATCTTTATGCATGTTGAGAGTAGTTAGCTACCTTTATGAAGATTTGGTAACCGTTTAGATAGATTTACAATAGTTTACTATTCGGAAGGGATAAAGTTGCGAGAAGGTAGATCTAAGCCATAAGGATACCAGGAAACCATCACACAAGCCTATGGATGTAGAAATCCGGTTCTAACATCCCCCAATACTACTTCAGGTGAGACTGTAGCCTATGTTATGTAGGTTGTTTCCGAAAGGGCCAACAGTTAGGGTCTTGTTGGTCGGCACAATTAGAGTTAAAACTGGGTTAGGCCCCATCAAGCCAACAACTATGTACTACTTTTCATGATATTTTAAGGATAACTTGGTGGGAACCAATGATTGTTAGGTTCAAGTTTGGGTGGAATGTGAAGGCCTCTAATTTTTCCAAGAAAATATCCAGATAAGAGTAATTCGATTCATGAAAATGGAATAATTTGGAAAGAATTGTATTTGTCTGGAAAGTTTTATGTATATGTTTACTGTGTAATTTAGAGGAAGAGTTTGCAAGTAAAATTAATGTATGTTTAGAAGTACATAACCTTGTTTTTAAAAAAGAAAAGAGTTGGAAAATGATTGGAAAACTAACTCTATGATTTACAAGAAAAGTCATGACGTTGCAGTAGAAGAAGCTTAAGGTCTATGTGACAAGGAAAATGATATTTATTGACTATTGTTTTTGTTGTTGTAGGAATTAATTAGTGTCCAAATTTCTAGTACAAGTATGTTAAGAAGGTAGGTTTATATATATCTGTACAATTACATATATCTATTGTATTATAGAAAACAAGTTATAGGAATCAGTGGGAATCATATAGGTTAGAAGGTAAAACCTTAGAATTTATGTCCATAGTTGAAAACCCTCAGTCCTATACATTAATGGAACTAGGACAAAAGGAAGAGACCAAGGATCTCCATTAAAAAAATCTCGAGGATCTTCTTGATCTAGACCACATGGTATAAAATAATTGACATGCAAAAAAATAGAATTATTTTCATCATCAAAGAGAAGTTAACATAAATTTATTAAAATAACATAGATATTTATAGAAAAATAGAGGTGCTATTACATAACAATTGTAATTAAACTGTCTATAAACTAAATAGTTCAAAACAAAATTATGTGCATGAGAAGTAAAAAGGAATACAATCCTTCTTTTTTTCAAACAAGAATCTTGCAATTCAAATTCGACTAAGAAAGGCTCTAGTGTCATAAGCCATAATCTTGTTTACACATAGCTAGTCAATGCTCAAAGAAAATATAGGAAGTTGAATATGTCGTCATTATGGCTAATGTGTTTTCCTTGATGGAAACCTACTTGATAAAAATGTCAACATTGTGATAACATGATGATTATGTAGAATAGAATTGATGCTATAGAGTTGATAGACAAAGGAATGATAATGCAATTATAGATAGATGATAAAAGAAAAGCTTAAGAAAGTGGATGTGGGTCTTGCGAAGTAAGGTCACATACATACACAGTTCCTATGAGTCAAAGTCATGTATAGAATTTGAACCATGGTATTTTAGATACCAGGGGTCATTACCATGGTATTGGCCCATAGTATTTGGAACGAAAATGGTTATTTGATCTCGCCAAAGAATACTTATAGTAGAACCAATGTATTTACCTAAGCTATTGGCTAAGGAAAATACCATATAAAGAGATGGAGAGCAAGGTGTTGGGTGAAAAAGTATTAGGTTGTTTATGAATGATTTGATCTTAATCAGGTGTGCACCAACAACCAAGGAGAATACACAAATCTGAAAGATATGAAATATTTTGACATATATGCTTGATTGATTTACTTGATGCGAATGTCAAAATTGCTAATATTGAGGAAACTGTGATACTTCGATCTAAATAATTTATTCATAAGTCTATAGCATTGACAGTGAAGGTTGTGGAAAGTTAAATTTTATTTGCAGTGAAAGGTTTTTACATCTATACTTAGGTGTGTTTGGGAATAGTCGCGTACATACACAAATCCATCTTTGTAGGGTTGTGTATATATTCTACGAAATAATTTTGAGTATATGAAGATATGTACGCAGGTGTTGTGCATGTTAAACTTGTATATACACAGACATATATTGTGGAAGTCACCTTTACATTCTAGAGTTTTTTAGTGTAGTTTAATGATGATTTTTTATCAGTTCTATTGTGATTATTGTTGTCTGTTGATGATGTCTCTATTATGAGCTGTGTCTGACAGTGTTGATTGGGTTAAATGATGAATGGTATATTGATTGTTAATGACGTTATAGTATGGTGATTTGTGTTTAATTCAGTAATTTGTGATTGGTTCAAGTGATTTGTGGCTGATGGAATGATCTAAGTATGGTTCAATGATCGAATATTCTGAGATCTTTATGCAAGTGTAATACAAAGAAAGTGTGCATATACGTGAGTCTTATTCAGTAAAGTCACATACAAAATTTGATATTTGTTGTTTTCTGTTTCTTGTTGGGTTCGACATTTAGTGATTTGATGCTTAATATTTCAGTTGATTTGCAGTGTGATAGTGTCTTAGATCTAGTGATTTAGTTTGTTCTGATTTATGATTGATATATGTCTAGTTTGCAAATTTGATGAAAGATGGCCTGCAGGTTGTGTGATGATTGTTTGACAGGTGGATCAGTCTGAAACATTCTAAAAAATGGCCCATCAGGAGTTGAGGGTGATGAACCTCATCATTGGTTAACTATATGGACCATAAATCACCTCCTACCTTAGTAAAATCAACTCTTCTCACAATTTATTACATGTTTTGATTATATTTTGTTTAATGAGATGAGTCAAAGTGAGATATTATGCCTAGTGGACTAATGCGCATTGAATGCAGGTTTGTGAGAGGAAATCAGGGAATTTTGGCAAGATTAAAGGCTGAAACTCAAATGGTACAAGGAAGAGAGATTGTAGGAGGTAAATCCTCCTCATTTACTTGTCCCCATTCGAATATTCCTCCATCAATCACACTAGCTTGGAGTACAAGCAACCAAGTCATGAAGATCCAAAGGTAGTTGAGCAACTGATAGTCAAAGAGTTAGTTCATCTCGATTTTGGGAGCCAAGACTCCCTAGATTTGAGGAAATCATTGGATACTTCAATTCTATAAATAAATAGGCCTAGAGCCTCATTAGGATTCAAATTTTTGTTGTAAAAACACTAGTTATTTTTGAGCTCCAAACTTGTGGAAGACATTGCTATGTAATTTTCTATTTTGAGTTAACTCAGAGGGATGAAGCTCTTCGGTTAGGGCCCAAACCTAGAAGAAAAGGCTCCTCTTCTTGTATCTATATGCTTATATTAATTTCATAGATTCATGGTTAAATTGTACTTAGAAGTATTTCATTGCAAGTAGTGTAGATTTGATTAGTTTGTTTATTAGTTTGCTTCCATTTGTGCTTTACTTCAACAGTATGTTAGAAGGGATAAAAGGAGCATCAAAAAGCTTTTATTAGGTGTCTTGGTCTCACCTCTTCCTTTAGGGATCATGATTTGATGAGAGGACCCCTATGCAGCCCCAAAAAGATAGAATTCTACTTTCTCATAGAATTTAGAGTTTATTGTACTTGAACCAAAATTTGATTAGTTTGCAAGTGTAGGATTTAATTATCATTTCTTCCATCTTTAGTCTTACAATAGATCTCACCAATGATATGCATGAAGTAGATAAGTAGCTCATTAAACTCTGCTTTTCTAGATTATGGAAATTCTTCTTGTTTACATGATCTTTGGGAAAATCTCAATGCTTGATGCAGTGCAGGTGTTTCAGAAGTAGATAGAGATCTCATAGCAAGAAACGTCCTTCCAAATTCATCCATCCGTGATCATTCCTCACATTGACGAAGACCCTCACCATGTTCATCATTTTTCAAGGAAACTTCTCCAAGCATGTTGGGAAAAACCAACCACCTCCCAACCTTGGGTTTGATTTCAGAGTGATCCTAGCATTTTCTCACTCTATTCCACCCACCAACCATCTTCCCTAAGCATTCCATCACCTTCAACACCCATCGTTTTACTCTCAGCTTTATCCTATAGAAATACAGGGAATCCTATAGGTTTTTAGGACATCTTGTAGGTTTTCCTGTAGTGGCTTGTTTTGAGGCCGAAATGAGGGAAAACCTGTAGGAAGCCACACAAGGTCACCTAAGGGTCTCCCAAACCTTTCAACTATCCACCAGCATCCCTAATCCACCCGCCACATCAAAAAAATATATTAGCTTTCACACTTGTTTTTCCATAAAAGGAACAAAAAGAAAAAATAGATTTATTTTAGCCATTTACATGCATAGTAGTAGAATGTTGATGCTCTGAATTTACATGCTTAAGATAGTTGAATTTCATACATGTTAATCTAGCATTTTTTCTAAAACATAGTCTCTTAGCAGTTAGGTAGGAAATGGTGTGCTTTAGCATTAGGTTTCAATCTTTTTCCTTACTGCTATAGACTAGCTTTCTCTTAGAGTAGATTTCTCTTTCCCTCATCAATAATCAAACTTCTTCTAAATCCATCAAAGTTTGGCTTGACAAACCCTAGTGGTTTGTCGCTAGCTGAACAGTGACAAAAGGTAGAACCATCACTTTTACTTGTGTATACAGTACTGTCACCTCCAATTTTGGACAGACCACAGGTTGATAAATTAAAGTTAGTAGCCCCAGGAGTTGCAACATTCTTGTTTTAATACTGGGGCTCCTCACTTTTTGGCACCGTTGTCGGGAAGGTGTTTGAGTAATATGTGATTACTGCTTTCTTTCTTCCATTTATTATTTATGATATTTTGCTAGTAGTTTCATTTCTGCAAGAATAATTTAGTTGCTTTCTTTTCCATTCTGCATTCTTTGCTTTCCTTTCCATTCTACAAGTAAGATTTCATGCAATTAGTTAGTTTTCATTTAGTCAGTTAATTTTCATTCGGTCTGTAATTTTAATTCTGCAATCATTTTTGAAGTTTGAAAAAAAAGACAACTCAAAGCAAAAACAAAAAAACATGTTTTTTCATGCCTCGTAGGAATAGGGATAACTTAGGAAATTTTTAACCAAATATCCCCACTACTTCATATAGCCAACCTTCCCTCTTCTTTGGTGGTTGTGAATTGGAGGAACCCTTAGGTGAGCAACCTCGAATATTTGAAGAGCAAAAATTGTGTTTTTGGTGGCAGCAGCAGTGCCTTGATCTCAAATCATAGTCCCAGGAAGTGAGAAAGGAGATCGGGGCCTGCTATGTCCTTTTTGGATCTTATTTTTTCATTGCAGCAACTTACTTAAGCACCTTGAAACAAAAAACAACTATACTAACCATCAAAAGCAACCTAATCTAACAAAGTAAAGTGAATCTATGCAACATAAATTAGCTCATGAATTGTAACAAAAGCATATAAGTACACAAAAGATGCATTGGGTAGCTTAGTTTGGGCCCTAACCCAAGAGATTCATCCTTCTGAAAGAGATCAATGCTGGCTCAAAAACTGTTTCATCTTTATTTATAAAAAAAATAGCAATTGCATCACATAAATTGTTCTAAAAAAGAACTCAAAAATAAGCTAACCAATGTGCTGCACAAAAGTGCGAATATCTACTAAGAACTTTCTAACCTACTGAGGCTCGAAGCCTTCTTATTTATACAAATGGGGACTTCCAACAGTCCTCCTAAAATCAAGGAACTCGGCTTCCTAGAACTGAAGATAAACAACAGTCCTACTTGACTTGCTCGGTTGCCCCTTGGAATCATCAATGTCAGCCTTTGTGCTTCGAGTTACTGATGGAGCATTCGAGGAAAGGGGTCATTAATTAAGGAGACACCCCCCCCCTAGATGTCTTCTTCCCTGTTTTCCTCGAGTTTGGCTACCATTTTCTCATTAATTCCTTGTCTTTGTCCAAAATTGTCCAAAAAATTGGCATAAAACACACATTAGACTACATGGCAAAGTGACCAACCCAATTCACTCTATTAGCATAAATATATTAAAAAACATGAAACAAACTAATGAGAATGGTGGATTAAGTTGAAATAAGAGGCAAAATGAGCCCATATAGTTACCCATTTCTGGGGCTCAGCATCAACCCCCCTCTTCAATGGGTTGCTCATCCTCTGAGCAACTAATCTAGTTCTTCATCTTTAATAGCCCTGATAGATTACGTGACATCCCAAGCCTCTAATGTGATGTCTTCCTCTCTATCATGGAAACCTGCTTTCTTGTCCACTTCTTCCCATTGTTTATATTATTCCTCCTCCTTAACTCCTTCCAACAGTCCTAGCAGTAGTGGAGGACTGAGTTTAAGCCCAATCCAGTCAGCTTTCAGATTTTGCATTGAGTGCTTATACAAGGGCACTCTCCTCATGGCTTCCCTCATCTTATTTGGGGAGTGATACTCTCTAATCCTTAGGCTATGTGGCAATGTATTCCATCTTCTCATGCAGGCATGAAGGTAGTCACCACCAAACAATCTCTCCATATCCTCAAAATGAGCAATAGCCTATGCTTGCTTGTCAACATAGTGAGGGAGAACTTGAGGATTAGCTGCAAGGTGTTGGTGGGCATAGATGAGAGCCAAGAGTTCTGTTGGTTCTGCTCTAATCATCAGGGGCTCACTCAGCTCTTTTGTCATCATTTTTTGAATTTCCACTCCTCTCTTCTCTTCATGGCTCATCTAAGAAGCCACAACCACTAACTGCAAATCTCCCAATGCAGCATTTGGATCCCATAAATTCATATCAGTGAGTGACGTGTTGTGTAGGTAAAATTCTGTTACCTTTGCTTTATCCTCAGTTGAGTTGTGATCACATAAATGCATAAATTGGCCATAATCTTGAAATAGTATTGTCCCCCTCTGGGCCAGTGTTTTAATCTAAAATTGGAGCCACTAGTCTTTGAGGTACAGTGAATATGATTTGGCTGGCTGCCTCCACTGTAATGCCTCTATTTCCCAGCTGGCCATGCAAGCTAACTTGGCTTCCTTTTCCTGTAGCCGTCTTTTCAAAATCAACACTTCAGTTTCTGCCTTGGATTCTTTTTCTTGCTGTTGTTTCATCAGTGTCTCACTGTCTGTTTGAAGTCCTTCTTCTGGTTGTTATCTCTCTATTGCCTCACTATCTACCTGGGGTCCCTCTTTCTGTTGCTATCCTTTCAGATCTGACAACTCATTTCCTCCTTGAGGTTCCCTTTCTTGTATCTGCTTTTTCAATAATTCATTTTCTTCCTGTAGTTGAGCTCTTCTAATGTTCTCGGTATGCATTACCATGCTCAATTCTCTACTCATCTCTCTCAACATGTTTTCCATGTGTCCTATATCTTCAACCCCTTTGGATTTTGCAATCTGCATCCAGGTGTGGGTCCTGACTCTTTCCTTTTCTAGTTTGAAGAAAAGAGTCACTGTAAATTTTTGTGGGATGATCTTCCACCCTTCAGAAGATTGTAATAGGAGCTTAAGTTAGGTTGAAATCCAGGCTCTGGTATTTCTTTTGCCTTACCTTCCTCTTGGGATTGTTCTTCTTCCCTCCTCTCCAGTTTCTCAGTTTCTTTGAGCTTAGTCAATGTCTCCTGTAGAGAGGTTTGCACCTCTTGTAGGACTGCTTTAGAGTCCATTAATTTGATCCTTTCCTTCCAGTTGGAGGTCTTAGGACTCCCTCTCTTGTAGGTGATGGAGATTTTGGAGGGATATTTCTCCTTTGTCACAGTAGGTGCATCCTCAATGATAATAGGTTCTTTTGAAGGTGACTGGGGCTTTCCCACCTTGATTCTGGTGCTCCTCTGAGCTTTGAAATACATAGATGTCTGTCTTTTTCTTTTCCCTTTTTCTTAGCTGGAGTGTGTTGTTGCCAACAACAACCCCACCTTTTTTATTTTAGTATTTGTCCAAAATGCTAAATAAATAAGGGACCCCTAGTTTAATTTTGAGAAAAATCAAATTTTCCTTCTTCAAAATAGAGCTACCATCGTAGGCTTAGAACGGTCTTTCGAATATTTTTAACCTGAGTCCACGATAAGGTAAAGGTGTTTAAAAAATTGCATTAACACACAAGGCCCCACAATGTTAAGCCTAACATCGCATCGCAGTAAGTAATGTTCATAAGAAAAAACCTCAAAATCTGTCAATCTGCGATAACGCCGATCTCAAGATCGCACATCGCAGAAATGAAATGGAAATACTTAACAAACATCAAACTCCTACGACCCGCAATGTTGCGACCTGCGATATTGCGATCGCCGCGATGACACAGTCTGCGATCTGGCAATTTGCGATAAGCGTGCCTTGTGATGGCACGATCTTCAATGTAACGTAAAGCAAATCATGAATCATTTAATCGTGAATCCTTCGGGCACGCCATTCAAAGAAAAGCCACTTACCATAATCTGACCCCAAATCATGCGCTTTTAATGATAGTAAGTGGATTAGTTGTCAGCTATTTAATAAAATAAAGACGCGTGCTTTGCTAAAGAATTGTTTCATGTAAGGTGGCATATTTAGTATATCTGTTGCATTTAAAACTCTCCCATCACCTTTCTCAATCAGTCATTTCCACCTCGCTCTTAATCTGCAGGGACTAAGAGATAAGAAGATTCAAAAGCCGAACGCAGGAGCAAATGGGAAAGAAGAATAAAGCCCAAGGCTCCGAGATGAAGGAAAAGGCAAAGGAGATGGTGCCCTTGTACACAGACACTGCATGCAACAGGGACACAGGAATTTCGACCTGAGAAGGCATGTATAGGTTGCTGGAGGAGGAAAATCCCAGAGTAATGAAGGTCGATAGCATCGCGGGATCACAAAACTCTTTCGAGGCATCCTTAGAAGAGCTGGCTTGTTCATTTCTTCATCGAATAGCAGCTAGACCCAAGATATTGCCGTATACAGATATGATCAGATGGATACTTGACAATGCAGAGTTACAAGGCAGACAATTCAAGGCTCCAGGGCATGGGCTCATAGGATCATTCGCCGCGCAAGACTTAAAGCTTATGTATCATCTTCCTAAGCCTCAAATGACCTACAACACGCAATTTGTCAAGAAATTTGCAGCAGAGAACCCAAACCTCGTAGAAACCACTAAAGAATGGACCAGAAGAGAGGAGCCGCTAAAAAAGGACAAAAATGGTATGTACAGCACCGGTTCTCTCACCTCTCCATATTGTTTTGCTGCGGCCATGCTGTGCAGGCTGTTTGGGATGCCAGACATAAATAAATTTTCGTGTGAATGGCTAGCACTCATAGACGTTGCCAAAAATGTCGATCTCGTGGATTGGGCCAAAATATTTTCTGATAATTTATGCACTGCTGTCATGAATTACCGTTCTAAGATATCCTTGTCACAAAGGGTCTATCCTCCGTTTTATCTGTCTACTTACATTATGGATTCTATTTGCTATGTATCTAAATTTCCAACTATGGGTTGGAAATGGAATACCCAGGACCCGTCACCTATTCATGTTTATCACAAAGTATTATGGGATTCACAGTTTTCCCCTCACTTCTATCAGATTTGCCACGGGCTCATCTTACCCCTATATAGGATGACGTATGGTGAAGAACCCCCAAGGTGCTCACCCAAAGCGCAAATAGACATCATCCCCGTCGCAAGATGGTTCGGGGAAGAATGGTTCACTTATATTAGAGTGTTTGGGAGCACTGTACCTCCACATGTCCTACCTCTGTATGTCCCCGACAAGCTTTTGGCTAGGGAAATTGCCTATTAGACTTGCTCAGAAGGCGGCCTAACCAAAGAACTAAAAGACAAGAAGAAGGTCATATGGCCTCAGTTTCCTGTAGCTTGTGGGGCCTTCTCATTGTTCGATGTAGGACATGCTTTTGCCGAAGCAGGGAATGTGACGTCCCTACAATTATTTAAATTCCCCGCTCGACCTTTTGACCTAAATTATGTTGCCCATGATTTCACTATAAGTGTCAGAATAAAAGTGTTCGCCGGAAAGAAAGATTTATTTGATGACTTGTTTCAAAATAAAAGTTCATTCCAGGAAGTTTTGCGAGAAGCTAAGTCGAGGTTATCCCCAGATGACCTCGAAATATTTTTGTTATTCAGAGAAAGAATGCTAGCCAGTGTTCCCCTAGAAAAGTTGCGCCTGCTCGCCAGAGAGCCTACTCCCAGTGTCAGCCTCAGCGGAAACTCCAGTACTTCCAAATCCAAATCTGACACTACCCAAGGAACACCTGAACGTTCTGAAAAGTCTGCAAGCGACCAAGGAAAAGGGGAAGAAATAGCCAAGGACACAGCTCAGTCAAGTGCAATGTCGCAACCACAAGTTATTGCCTCCCCACCAAGAGATGTCCCTCCTCCCGTCATTAAATCGCCACTCATCACGACAGAGCTCGATAAATAATGGGAAAACTTCAACGAGCTAATCAACCTTGAAGGGAAAGTCTCAAGAACACCTGTGAGCGATGCACAGGTAGCACAGGAAATGGTTTCAACCATGGTCGGTAGTGTCTCAGAAACAGAGCACAGTCATATTGCTCCGCCTTCTGAGATTCTACTTAGTGTAGAGGAAATTCCCCCACTGGATGTATTCTATAGTCCTCAACATAAAGCAGTGGTGATGAGAAAAATAAAGAAGAGAAAGTTGGAGAATACGCTATCATAGGACGCTGAACATTTAGACATCTTATGGAAAGACCCTAACAACAACCCAACAGAAAATCTCATGAAGTTGTCTCAAATCGCAGGAGCATATGCTTCTGCGACTGTCGACAAAGCGTCGAAAGTTCAGCAACTGTTGAGGGAGCAAGAAAACCAAATACAGCTACTACAACAACAGCTACAACAAGCCAATTCCAGCAATGAAGCGTCCAAACAACTCGAGAAACTACAAGACGACTTTCAGCAAATGCAGATAAGCTATCAGAAAAGCCTGGACGAAAAAGGAAAGCAGTTGCAAGCTTTACAAGAAATACACAAGGACGAGCCCAAGCTTGCCGAATTCATTTCAGATTCTACTAGCTTAAATGAGCAACTTCTGCAGCAACAGGAAGAGTTAGGACGTAAAATATCGCAGTGGAGTCACTATTGCGAACTGAGCAACAAACTCACCAATCAAGTGACAGACTTGCGAAGTGACTACGACCAGGTTGACAGACGAGTGACAGAGTATCTAGCTTGGCAGGATGGAGAGGAAGGGAAGAGAGCAAATGCACTCAGAATAAACGAAAGTCATAAAGAGTTGCTCTTTAACAAATGGGATGATTAAATCAGGCAGGCAGAACAGGCGGCAGAGGCAGCGGTGACACAGGCAAGTGTTCTTATAGACTGTGTAAATGAAAATTTACACAGAGCCAACTTAATCACAGAAACCACCCCGGTATACCTACCAAACAAGTCACGAATAGAGGCAGAATGGAAAGAGAAGGCGCGGGAAAAGGGAAAAGCGATCCAGGCATTGAACATATTGAATTGGGAGTGCTATTGGGCATACTTAGTCAAGCCACACAGTCAATGGATGACTGTGAGATTCATCATAAACTCAGCTGAGAAAGTAGTGCCAGCTCTCATAGATTCCATTTTTGCAGCCCAGCTCAGTGCAAAAGTCGGCCAACCGACTCTTCTCAAAACCATGATGAACACTTGCAGTTTTAAGGACCAAATTCAGAAGTAGCTTATTTTTAGTAGTTTGTTGTTTCCTTTTTATTTAGATTGGAAAAAGGGCGGTCATTTGAGAGCTGTATCCTTAAATTTTGTAAAAGCACTATTATTAGATTTAGGAAGTAGTATTTTAACCCTTCTCGTGCATTTAGAGAAGGGTCGAGAGATTTGTCAAAAACTTATCCTCAGAACATGCACTTCTGCACCCTCAGAGGAGGTTTTGATGAATGGATGGATCGAGATTTATTTTTACTTTCATTTTGATATCTACTACTGATGTTGCACTTCTGTACTCTTGGTAGATTTTAGAACAAGTAGAGATAGATCGTTTTTGCTTGAAGCTTATGGGTAGAACTAGTCATAAATGGTACTTTTATCTCTTGGCAATGTCTACTTATATTCTTTAAGTGATTTACAGTTTCAGTTGTTTATATGTTACTGCATGAATGTATGGGTTATCATTTGGCACTTTTGTATGGTGGAGTCATATTGTTTATGTTTGACATATGAATGACTTATTATGCGATATGTTGTTCACAACTCTTTTGCCTAACTTCTTATGCAAAGTGGTTTATATTTAATTATTTCTATTCTTATAATGGCTGAATGATCTTTATTACCAGTTATTGTTCGAAATCTTTTTAGATCGCATAATGCCAGATATACAATCCCGGGTTAGAATAGATTTGATGTGTTGTTTCTCACTAGATACAATAGCATAGAGTAAAGTTAAAGAATCTGAATTAGATTAGCTTTAAAATACTCTTAGATTAACATAGTTCAACTCTATACACACACACACACCCAAGATTGGGAAACTGGTCCCGTTATCCCCAGCCGGACCCGCTATACCAAACGGATAAGGAGCTGCCAACCAAGGTCTGGACCGGGTGGGTATCCCCCTTGTTGTCGACCCGATTTTCGAGGCTTCAACATATTTGTCGCTAGAAGGAGGGCCTGACCATAGTGTCTGTTGGAATGATTTTCAAATCATAAACAGTTGAATCTGGATGGCTGCTCACAAACATCCCATTTGGAGTTGCATCCATGTTCCTACCTCTTCCAACACTCCACTTGAAGTGGTAAGACTCTTGTCTCAGGTAAAATTCAATGGTAAGAATAACTCTTCTACTTTTAATCATGCTCTTCAATTTATTCAAAGAATTTCAAGTTATGATATTCCAAGAATTGATGAAGGCGTTTTATGTAGAATTTTTACTCTTACACTCACAGCGGAAGCTAGAAAATGGTGCAGAAACCTCCCAGTTGCATCAATTCACAGCTGGGACCAATTCGCCAAGATTTTCATTCTTGAATTTGATTGTTATGACTATGACCAGGTATACGATGAAATTGATTATCTCCGGAAAAAGATGAATCTATTAGGGATTTTAATATGCGATTTCATCTTGATTGTCTAAAATACGATCTTGAAAGCGAACTCATAGAGGAAGAATCTTTAGATTATGCTGAACATTCCCTGCCTCATATATCTGATCAAGCAGAAATTAGTCCAAGATTTGTCTCTTTTCTTTCTAATATGAACGAGAATTCCAATTTGAATATGCAAATCGCTCATAATGAAGAAAGCCCTCAAATCCTAGGAGTTATCCATACTCTAATACAAGAAGACAAAAGCGAGGACGATGGAGGGAAGCCTGCCTTGGAACCAGGAGATGACTTTGATACAAGGTTAGATTGATCTCGTTGCAAGTCAACAAATGCAGACGCCAAGGTTAGAACAACAAACTATTTTTCTTTCAGGAAGTATCAGTACACAAAGGTATGATCTAAAACCCGATGTCTATATTGAATCTGATGAACGAATATTTTTTCATGATGATAGTTTTTAAATGCGTTGCTTCAGAATCACACTTCTCTCTTTACCCTGATGTTTTTAATGATGATAACTTTTCCCCTCTCAACATTAAAGATATTTCAAAAAACACAGAGGATAAGTCAAATAAGTCATCGTTAGATTTTCGAAATAAAGAGATAGCTATAGAACATTCCTTGATTGTTTCCAAGAAAGGAACACTTGAATCTCCTTGTCTGAAAATATATGACCGAAAGGAAGAATCTAGGGAAACTGGTAAAATCAGTTATGATGGTTACTTTGCCAACGACGATGTTATCGATTTATCTCAAGTAACTCATCAAAGCTCAAAAAATGAGAGATATTCTAATTTGGAAAACATATCATTCGATCCTCATTTCGAGGCCAAAGATCATTCGCCTGATTTTGCTGACCAAGACGATATCCCCATCTATGATTCATACCATGAAGAAACCCTCATGCCTATTCACAATCATAATTTATCTTCTGTTTCACATGACCTGGCCAGTTCTTGTGAACAACAAAATTTTACAAGCTTATTCCAGTTGTGATGTAACTTTATTTGTACAAAAAACTTTTTATTATTATTATTCCCACTTGCACTCATTTTGTACGAAATCGGATTGCGTTTTAAATTTTCTGTTTTTTGATAGTTTATTCTGGTATAACCAACACCTTACCAAAGAACATCCAAAAGATGAGCTACCATTATGGAAAGCTAAACTATGTCAAGGAAGTACAGAACTTCCTCTATTACAAGATCATCAAGATATAATAGAAATTCAACCTTATTTTTATGATCCGATAGATATCCAGTTGGAAGTAAGATTTTGCAAGAAAGAAATTTCGGACAAAATTCCAACTGGAGTTATGCATTCTTATTCCGCATCCAACGTTAACATTCCAAGAAAAATTTCGTTCTTAACACTAACGTTGGAAGGCTGCATACGTGTAATAATTAAAATGAGAAGGTGGCTCCATTAGAAATATCATTTCACCTAGTCAAATTTTTGTATATAATTAGAGTAGGAGTAGGAGTAGTTTAGTTAGGTAGTTAGGTTTATTTTTGAAAAGTTGATAGTCAAAATAAGAAAAGAAGATCATCCCTATTTTCTACACAACCCTAGGGAAATGTCTGCTTCTCATTTCGTTAAGAATTTTTCTCCGTAAATAAAGTTTTCTTTGGTCAAACAGCATTCGACGTTTACGGAAGACACCTTTTTCTCTATCAATATTTTGAACTTCTGCTTCTATGAATGACAAATATTTTTCTTTGAAACTTGATCTTTATTATCAATAGAACTTTAAATCGAGATATGATATTAGTTTCAACTCCAAAAAACTAAAGAAAGTAATCTCAGCGAAGCAATTGTTTTACGTCAGTACAATGAAAGGCATCAATGACAAGATGAGAAGTCCCTGTAGAAATAGTGATTACCAAATAATCTTTATTATTGTCGTCCAGAACTTTCTTAAGGAAAGAAAATTGACTTCCTCCCTGACAAAGGAAATCGCATCATTCAGGGAAGCAATCCAATGAAAACACCATATCTCAAAGAATAAGAGGTCTCATCATGAGCCGACTTATCATCATCACAGATATTATAACTTGCTGACTTTTCCAAAAATGTCCACCAAAACAGGGCAACGATTCAAGATTGTTGCAATCAAAAGACAGGGGGTCTCATCACGAGCCAGCTTGTTCAGCAAAAGTATAAATCTAGTGAATGACTGTGTCATAATTTGGCCACCAAACCAAGACATTGTTCTTTAGAGAATAAAAAAGCAAAAGTGTCAAAATGGGTTTTTCTCTGAATAGTTGTAAACACTTAGGCAGGATAAAGGATCATTACTGGTTAATAGGTAACCCTGTCGAGGGTATGGACGCCTGCTGGCAGCAGAGGCTCTACTTGCGACAAAGAAGCATATTTGAAAAGGACTGCTATATAGGGAAGAATTTATTTTATTTTTTATTTAAGACCAAGTAAGGACTAATGTAAATGAAAGAACAAGCTAAGAATACAAGTAAATAGAAAGGAGTTGAAATCAAATATCATTGATAGTTTGAAGTATAATATTTTTATCTTTCTATAATAAAGTTTAAGTTTTCTGAGAATTTTTTTTATTATTTTTAGAAGTTTGGAAAACGTCAAAAGAAAGTCAGAGATAACTAGTTCTCCCAAGTGAATCACCAATTGTTGTGGCCAGCAACAACCCCCCCTTTTTTATTTTAGTATTTGTCCAAAATGCTAAATAAATAAGGGACCCCTAGTTTAATTTTGAGAAAAATCAAATTTTCCTTCTTCAAAATAGAGCTACCATCGTAGGCTTAGAACGGTCTTTCGAATATTTTTAACCTAAGTCCACGATAAGGTAAAGGTCTTTAAAAAATTGCATTAACACGCAAGGCCCCACAACGTTAAGCCTAACGTCGCATCGCAGTAAGTAATGTTCATAAGGAAAAACCTCAAAATATGCTGATCTGCGATAACACCGATCGGAAGATCGCACATCGCAGAAATGAAATGGCAATACTTAACAAACATCAAACTCCTGCGACCCGCGATGTTGCGACCTGTGATATTGCGATCGCTGCGATGACACAATCTCGATCTGGTGATTTGCGATAAGCGCGCCTTGCAATGGCACGATCTTCAATGTAACATAAAGCAAATCATGAATCATTTAATCGAGAATCCTTTGGGCACGCCATTCAAAGAAAAGCCACTTACCATAATCTGACCCCAAATCATGCACTTTTAATGATAGTAAGTGGATTAGTTGTCAGTTATTTAATAAAATAAAGACGCGTGGTTTGCTAAAGAATTGTTTCACATAAGGTGGCATATTTAGTATATCTGTTGCATTTAAAACTCTCCCATCACCTTTCTCAATCAGTCATTTCCACCTTGCTCGTAATCTGCAGGAACTAAGAGATAAGAAGATTCAAAAGCTGAACGCAGGAGCAAATGGGAAAGAAGAATAAAGCCCAAGGCTCAGAGACGAAGGAAAAGGCAAAGGAGATGGCGCCCTTGTACACAGACACTGCATGCAACAGGGATGCAGGAATTTCGACTTGGGAAGGCATGTATAGGCTGTTGGAGGAGGAAAATCCCAGAGTAATGACGGTCGATAGCACCGCGGGATCACAAAACTCTTCTGAGGCATCCTTAGAAGAGCTAGCTTGTTCATTTCTTCATCGAATAGCAGCTAGACCCAAGATATTGCCGTATACAGATATGATCAGATGGATACTTGACAATGCAGAGTTACAAGGTAGACAATTCAAGGCTCCAGGGCATGGGCTCATAGGATGATTCGCCGCGCAAGACTTAAAGCTTATGTATCATCTTCCTGAGCATCAGACGACCTACAACACGCAATTTGTCAAGAAATTTGCAGCAGAGAACCCAAACCTCACAGAAACCACTAAAGAATGGACCAGAAGAGAGGAGCCACTAAAAAGGGACAAAAATGGTATGTACAGCACTGGTTCTCTCACCTCTCCATATTGTTTTGCTGCGGCCATGTTGTGCAGGCTGTTTGGGATGCTAGACATAAATAAATTTTCGTGTGAATGGCTACCACTCATAGACGCTGCCACAAATGCTGATCTCGTGGATTGGGCCAAAATATTTTCTGATAATTTATACACTGCTATCATGAATTACCGTTCTAAGAGATCCTTGTCACAAAGGGTCTATCCTCCGTTTTATCTGTCTGCTTACATTATGGATTCTATTTGCTTTGTATCTAAATTTCCAACTATGGGTTGGAAATGGACTACCCAGGACCCGTCACCTATTCATGTTTATCACAAAGTATTATGGGATTCACAGTTTGCCCCTCACTTCTATCAGATTTGCCACGAGCTCATCTTACCCCTATATAGGATGATGTATGGTGAAGAACCCCCGAGGTGCTCACCCGAAGCGCAAATAGACATCATCCCCGTCGCGAGATGGTTCAGGGAAGAATGGTTCACTTATATTAGCGTGTTTGGGAGCACTGTACCTCCACATGTCCTACCTCTGTATGTCCCCGACAAGCTTTTGGCTAGGGAAATTGCCTATCAGACTTGCTCAGAAGGCGGCCTAACCAAAGAACTAAAAGACAAGAAGAAGGCCATATGGGCTCAGTTTCCTGTAGCTTGTGGGACCTTCTCATTATTCGATGTAGGACATGCTTTTGCCGAAGTAGGGAATGTGACGTCTCTACAATTATTTAAATTCCCCGCTCGACCTTTTGACCTAAATAATGTTGCCCATGATTTCACTATAAGTGTCAGAATAAAAGTGTTCGCCGGAAAGAAAGATTTATTTGATGACTTGTTTCAAAATAAAAGTTCATTCCAAGAAGTTTTGCGAGAAGCTAAGTCAAGGTTATCCCTAGATGACCTCGAAAGATTTTTGTTATTCAGAGAAAGAAGGCTAGCCAGTGTTCCTCTAGAAAAGATGCAACCACTCGCCAGAGAGCCTACTCCAAGTGTCAGCCTCAGCGGAAACTCCAGTACTTCCAAATCCAAATCTGACGCTGTCCAAGGAACACCCGAACGTTCTAAAACGTCTGCAAGCAACCAAAGGAAAGTCGAAGAAGCAGCCAAGGATACTGCTCAATCAAGTGCCATGTCGCAAATGCAAGTTATCGCTTCCCCACCAAGAAATGTCCCTCCTCCCGTCACTACATCGTTGCTCGTCACGACAGAGCTCGATAAAGAGTGGGAAAACTTCAACGAGCTAATCAGCCTTGAAGGGCAAGTCCCAAGAACGCCTGTGAGCGATGCACAGGTAACACAAGAAATGGTTTCAACCATGGTCGGTAGTGTCTCAGAATCAGAACACAGTCATATCGCTCCGCCTTCTGAGCTCCTACTTAGTGTAGAGGAAATTCCCCCACTGGACGTGTTCTATAGTCCCCAACATAAAGCAGTGGTGAGGAGACAAAGAAAGAAGAGAAAGCTGGAGAATACGCTGGTCACAGACGCTGAACATAGACTCTTGGAAAAGACCCTAAAAAACAACCCGACAGAAAATCTCACGAAGTTGTCTCAAATCGCAGGAGCATACGCTTCTGCGACTATCGACAAAGCGTCGGAAGTTCAGCAACTGTTGAGGGAGCAAGAAAACCATATACAGCTACTGCAACAACAGCTACAACAGGCCAATGCCAGCAATGAAGCGTCCAAACAACTCGAGAAACTACAAGAAGATTTTCATCAAATGCAGATAAATTATCAGAAAAACCTGGACGAAAAAGGGAAGAAGTTACAAGCTTTACAAGAAATACACAAGGACGAGCCCAAGCTTTACGAATTCGTTTCAGAGTCTACTAGCTTAAATGAGCAACTTCTGCAGCAACAAGAAGAGTTGGGATGAAAAATATCGCAGTGGAGTCACTATTGCGAGCTGAGAAACAAACTCACCAATCAAGTGACAGACCTGCGAAGTGACTACGATTAGGTTGACAGACGAGTGACAGAGTATATAGCTTGGCAGGATGGAGAGGAAGGGAAGAGAGCAAATGCACCCAGAATAAATGAAAGCCATAAAGAATTGCTCTTCAACAAGTGGGACGATCAAATCAAGCAGGCAGAACAGGCAGCAGAGGCAGCGGCGACACAGGCAAATGTTCTTGTAGACTGTGTAAATGAAAATTTACACAGAGCCAACTTAATCACAGAAACCACTCCGGGATACCTACCAAACAAGTCACGAATAGAGGCAGAATGGAAAGAGAAGGTGCAGGAAAAGGGAAAAGCGATCCAGGCTTTGAACAGACTGAATTGGGAGTGTTATTGGGCATACTTAGTCAAGCCACACAGTCAATGGATGACTGTGAGATGCATCATAAACTTAGCAGAGAAAGTAGTGCCAGCTCCCATAGATTCCGTTTTCACAGCCCAGCTCAGCGCAGAGGTCGGCCAACTGACTCTTCTCAAATCCATGCTGAGCACTTGCAGTTTCAAACATCAAATTCAGAATTATCTTATTTTTAGTAGTTTGTTGTTTCTTTTTTGTTTAGATTAGAAAAAGGACGGTCGTTTGAGAACCGTATCCTACAATTTTTTACACTATTATTAGAATTAGGAAGTAGTATTTCAACCCTTCTCATGCATTTAGAGAAGGGTCCAGAGATTTGTCAAAAACTTATCCTCAGAACATGCACTTCTGTACCCTCAGAGGAGGTTTTGATGAATGGATGGATCGAGATTTATTTTTACTTGCATTTTGATATCTGCTACTGATGTTGCACTTTTGTACTCTTGGTAGATTTTAGAACAAGTAGAGATAGATCGTTTTGCTTGAAGCTTATGGGTAGAACTAGTCATAAATGGTACTTTTATCTCTTGGCAATGTCTGCTTATATTCTTTAAGTGATTTACAGTTTCAGTTGTTTA
>APFE030337809.1:155996-191100 GCA_000404065.3 Pinus taeda | reverse complement strand
CTGTGACCCCCCCACCACGCAATTGGCGCAATGAAGGGGGGGATTTGCCCCCCCTCTAACCCCCCGGTTCACTACGTAGGTTAGTCGTGGAAAGAATATAACACAACCCAACAATGTGTTGATTATCGCGACATCAATCGTGCATGTCCCAAAGATAATTTCCCCACACCTTTCATTAACCAACTCATTGATGAGTGTGTTGGGAGCGATATTTATTCATTAATGGATGACTTCTCTGGTTACAACTAAATCAATATATCGCCCACAAATCAACACAAAATTGCCTTTATCTATCCATGGGGTACTTTCACCTATAAGAAACTCCTTTTCGGTCTAAAAAATGGCGGTGCTACCTTGCAACATGTAATGTCTTATGCATTCCACAATATTCAACACATTGTACAACCTTACCTGGATGACCTTCTGGCTCATTCAGCGAAGCGCTCAGACCATCCAAAACACCTTCATGAAATCTTTCTTCACTGTCAACACTATCATATTTGCCTTAATCCGGATAAATGTGTCTTCTGCGTTGAATATGACAGACTTCTTGGGTTTGTTGTCTCCAAAGAGGGCATTCACTTGGATCCCCTTAAGGTTGAAGCCATATTGAATCTTCCTCCCCTTGCTTCTTTGCAGCAACTGTAGAGTTTGCAGGGTAAAGCAAATTTTTTACGACGTTTCATTCCAAACTATGCTGACGTGGCTAAAGGCTATATGCGGTTATTAAAATAGGATACCCCTTTTGTCTGGGATGCCATTGCACAAGAGTCATTTGAGTAGCTCAATGCGCTCCTTTTTTCTACTCTATTGTTACATCCGCCCAATTATCACCATGACTATACTCTTTATTTAGTCGTTGCCGATACCACTATTGACATGGTTTTGGTCCAAGACGACAATGACAGTATTGAGCACATTGTTACTATCTCAGCGGCAATCTACTCGATATGGAAACTCAATATGCCTATGTCGAGAAGTTGGCCTTGGCTTCCATTCATGTTGTCCAATGTTTCTGTCACTATATATTGTTGCGCACCACAACGGTGATTACCGATTACAACCCAATGACATACATATTGTCACGTCAATTACTGGGGGGGAATACTCAAAATGGATTGTCATCCTTCAAGAGTTTGACTTGGAGTTCACTACAACCAATTCAAAGAAATCCCTCATTTTCGCTGAGTTGCTCTGCTCCCTACCATGTACAACTATGCCCTCTCGATCAGAGGACCATATTCTGGATGAGTCTCTATTTTTGATTAGCACCCTCGATCCCTGGTATGGGGATATTATTGTTTATCTTCATACATCCTCCTTTCGTTCTAATTTATCTAAGGATGCTCGGTGATGTATTCGACATCATTTTTAAACTTATCACATTATTGGAGATACCCTATACCGGGTCGGTGCTGACTTTGTTCTCCACCATTGTTTGACGTTCGAGGAGGTCGAACGAGTCTTGAATGACTGCCACTCTAGCGCCTGTGGAGGTCATATGTCCAGGTGTGCTACTACTCAAAAGATCCTCTGTGCTGGTTATTTTTGGCTGTCTATTTTTAAGGATTTCATTCTCGCCATCCGCTCTTGTCATGCATGCCAAATCTACCAACGGAAGATGTGTGCGCCCCCTTCTCCTTTGCACCCTGTCATTACTTTTGACCCTTTTGCCAAATGGGCATTGATTATATGACCTGTAAACCTCGCTCGGTCAGGGGGCATGGGTATATCATCGTGGCCGTTGATTATTTCATGAAATGGGCCGAGGCGATGCCTACACTGTCTAATGACGGTAAGACAATGGTGCAATTTTTATTCAATCATGTCATTTCACGTTTCGAAGTCCCTTAGGCTATCGTCATTGATCACAGTTCTCATTTCCGCAATCATATGATGACTAAGTTAACAACCTAGTTGGGCTTGCGACATGATAGTTCAACACCGTATTATCCTCAGGCCAATGGCCAGGTAGAAGTTGTCAACAAAGTGTTGGTCATGATGCTTCAACACACCATTGGCATGCACAAGTCCAACTGGTATCTGATGTTGTTTTCCTCCTTATGGGCCTACCGAACTTCCACGAAAGATGCCACCAGGTTCACCCCGTTCCAACTAGTTTATGGTGTGGAGGCCACTCTTCCAATTGAGTGTGAAATCCCTTTGCTTAAATTAGCCATCAAATTGCTCCCAAACACTACTCCGATAGAAGAACATCTTCTTTATCTAGAATGGTTAGATGAGACTCATCAACTAGCCTCTCTAGTTATTGAAGCGCAGAAGAAGAGAGTGAAAACTCACTTCGACCAAATTGTTCATCCCCGTTGTTTTGTTGAAGGAGATCTAGTCCTGCTCTATGATCAAGCGAATGATAAGCTAGGGGTAGGCAAATTCGAACCTATGTGGTGTGGGCCCTATATTGTGAAATGTTTATTGCAAAAAAGGGGCTTATGAGCTGATTGATTATGAAGGGAATCCTCTAGATAAGCCCTGAAACGGGCTTTACCTGAAAAAATATTATGCATGAATCTCGTGCATCTGATTTGTACATACATGTGTTTTCAGCATGTGTGTTTTCAGTGTGTGTTTGCTTGTATGGTTTGGTGTGTAGGTGTTGTTAGCACTTAGGTTGTTCCCTTGGAAAATTATAAGGAGGGAATACGGCTGAGGTAACCACAAAAAAATCTTTTAGACATAGATTCTAGCCAATCTGCATCCAGAGAAGGATCTCTTTTTGTAGTTTAGCTTTGTTTTTATATTATATTAGGCTAGTTATGAAGTACAAGGGTTTAGTTTTGATCTTTGGATGGTGGTGTTCTGTAGAACAGGGTTGCAAGTCTGAGAGGTTCAATCCATTGGGAAAATGGAGTCTACGAGGTTAAACTACTGGATATGGTCTTTTTGAGAGAAGGAGGTATTACAAAGCAGGGTAATCATTCATGGAACAATTTATAAGCTGAATCAAATGGGATGGAGGCTGTGGTTGGAGGGCAGTTAAGAATCCTTCAACATGCAGACAGAAAGAAAGTGAATGATTATGACCAAGAAGCAATTACGAAATTCGCATTAAATCAATAGGTAAGAACCAGAGAAACAGGAGTAGTTAAGAATTCCTATTTCTGTTGATTCTGAAGAAAACATTAATAATAATAAAGATTGAACACAGAGTGTAAACAAACAAATTTCGAGTTATTCGTTTTCTCTATTATTAAGATCATGAAACATATATGATGTATATAAACACAAACAGTAAATCACAGGTGAGGAGAAACTTATTGATCCATAACATGACACAAGAATTATGTAGCAGGGCCCAAAGCATCAATTCCACATTCAGATAGTGCAGCGACAATGAAACCCAATAGCTTTTGTATTGAACAAATTCTCAGAGTTACAGCGCAGTCCAGAGAAGATATCACCAACCACACTGAATACTTTACTTGGGGAGGTATTTATGCAAAAAGTGTTTACAAAATATTTGAATGAGAAAATATCAAGCAATAACTTCATCCATCTACTTTACAGGAGAAGTAAATGATGTTGGAAACTAGGAGAAATGAATGCAGAAGTAAATGTTGGTGTGCTGGCTATTCAGTTGGTGAGATGCGTTTGACTTTTGAACCTGGTGAGTTGGCCGGGGGGTGCTTCCACTAATGTTTTTGCATTGCTATGCTGGCTCTTTCGAATGTATCTGATATTTCCTTAATGCGCTCTTGCTCCAACCTGATTTCCGTCCCCTGTTGTTTTCTTCTTTAAGGTGTGTGATACCAAATTTCAACCTTCCAAAGCTATAAAAAGAAATTAAAGATATATTTATAAAATATCCAACATTCTTTGCCACCATTGGTCTCCTGGAAACTGATGTCTTTTCAATTTCCTTAAAGTCTCATCAGCATCAATGTATATGAAGAAATCAGGCTGGACTGTGAAAAGATGTTTTATTTAATGTTCAATATAAAACAGATTTTCCAAATTGTCATATAGGCTCTATCCTGATGGGAGTGCTCTTTCTTCTGAAGTGCTTGATGAGGTTGTGATCTGATTAGCAACATATGTATCTACCTTATGAGCATAGTTTGCATGTGTCATCAGTTTGTGATCATTGGCTAATAAACTGGGTAGACCCTTTTCCTTCAAAACTGTAAACTTCTCTGTAAAAGCATTTATACCCACTTGCATGTCTTGGCACTTCCTCTCCAGATTTTGTATGAAGTTTTTCATGGTCAGAACTCTCTTGACTGTTTGAATGGTGCCTGTCCTATCTCTGATTTCCAGTGCTGCCAATTCTTCACTGGTGTGGGTATTTAAAAGGTGTATTAACCTATTGACCTATTTAGGCATGTGTCCCAATAATGTCCTGGCCTTTTGAATCTCTACTTGGGCTAGTACTATCAAGTCGGTTTGCTCATGGATTGTTTGTATTGATCTCCATTGATCAGTGATGGATTGACCAATATTAGTCCACAAGATCTTTTTAATTTATGCTAGAGGTTTGTGAAGAGAAAGATCATTTTCTAAGGATCTCACCTTGTTTTCCAATGCTTTTACCTCTTTGGTTCTTTCTGCCACAACCATTTTTGATTTGTCATAACTTACTTCTATTTTAGCCAATTTCTCTTTGGCCTCTTTTAGCTCTGACACTTGGAGTTCTAACTCTTTCATTTCCTTCATTAGCTCTTCAATGTTTATGCTGGTACCTGGTGCTATTGTTGTTACTACTGCTGAAGTATCTGTGGCTGATGTACCTGTTGGTGGGACAGTGGGAGGTACTGTTGTTGTAACTGTAGGAGGAGCGGTTGTAACTGTTGGAGTTATTTGAGTTGGCTGGGAGGTCAACACTCATTCCTTTTCCTATAATGCTGTCTCCAATTCTTGATATGTCTCATTTAGTCTTTGATTCATTTTTATCAGCAAATCCATTATGTCCTCCTCTTCTTTTTGCTGCACAACCTCTGTGGTTTGTGGATGCATTGTAATCGACAGCTTCAATTACTTTTTGAGGGCTGCGATGTCTTCTTCCTTCTTTTTTATCAATGGCTTTATGCCCTTAGCATCCTTGGGATCATGTCCCAGCTCAATGATAATCTCTTCCAAGGATTTAATCTTGTTATCCTTGGCTAATGATGAGGCCTTTTCCAACTCTAATTAGGCAGAGGTGTTATGCAATGAATTTTGCAATTTGTGAGCTAACAATGCCTTGTCTGCCAAGGTGGAGTACACCATTTCTCCAGTTTGCTTATGCAATTCAATCTGGTCCATTGGATGGATGTCTTTGGAGAGAACTTCCAGATTGGTCTTGATATAATCAATAGCTGATTATGGTTGCTGTGTTTTAGGCTTAAAGTTACTATGAGTCATTTTTCCTTCTTGAATGTCATATGTTGACATTAACCTTTGTTGATTAGTGGGAGCCATTCTCAGCAATTGATTATAAAGTTGAATTCTTATTGGTTCATTCTTTGCCTTTATTTCAGTAAATGTCCTCTTAATATCCGAACCTTGCTTGCTTGGTGGCCTGGTGGATGAAAATTCCACACTTTGCTGCCTCTCTAACTCTTGCTAGTATGAGCTAGCTGATGTGCCCACCATTGGAGAAGTTTGTTGTCCAGTCATTCCCTCACCCCTTAGGCTACCTGTTGTCTCTTCCAAGAGTTCCTCTTCAGAGTAAGGATTTAACCTTTGCCTCTTTTCCCCTGGCTGTCCTTCTGGTCCACTGATAGGCGTGTCTTCTTGCCTGTCTCTTTTCTTGCCTCTTTCCTCATTTAGAGGAGTTCGTAATACAGGGATTTCAGGTACCTTTATCTATGTTGAAGGACCTTGCCCTTGGCCTTGTTCCTTTGATGTATCTAGCTGGTCTGTCATTATTTCCTTCTCCGCGTCTATTACCTCCTTACCCTTTGCTAATCCGATGCTGGCTTTTTGTGTGGATTGCTAAGAAGTCTCGGCGAAAGATGTATCACCTCCTATGTGCTGAGGAAGCTTGAAGGATACCTGTCCAAAAGAGTCCAGGTCAAGCGTTTTTTCAAGCCCTTTCATGGCCTTTTCCAATTTCTCTTCCTCAGTAATTTCTTCAACTAATGTGCCTTCTATCCATTCTTGTTGATTAGCATACAGTTGAATCTCAAGGATCTTGTGATGAATGTATGGTGTTAGGTTGTTTTTTACTTTTCTATAACTTATAAAATGACTGGGGTCATATGGTGCCAATAAAAGCTTTGTTTCAACTTAAGTTTCTCCCCTAAAATCTTATCAGCCTTTTCCCAAGCTTCCCTTTTATTGAAGACAAATGGGCCCAATTGATTTCTTATTTTAAGTTGTGCCTTTTTCTTAGCCTTGCAGAAGTGTATTACGTCTGCATGGATGAACTACCTGAAGTACTCCAGTGCAAACAACCTCATGGGCACAAATTTTGGTAGCTTGTAGGGGCATATTTCATAGCCATATATTTGGATTTCAGTGTGATTCTAGTAAAAGTACCAGTCACCTATGTTGTAGCTTTTGGAGAGCTGTAAAATTTTATGCATTTCATTAGAGAGTCTAGCAAGAGGAGTTGTCACCAATAAGGAAGAGGCTGGATGTATGAACAGGTCAATGAATTCACAGTAAGTATAAGGGGAGTCATTAACATGGTGGAAGACTGAGGTCCAGAAGATTACAGACCTTCACTCTCCTTTGAGATCTAATTTTCTGAGGGGAATTTGAAAACTATCTAGTTGATTGTACAACAACAAATGATATGTGTATGATGTGTATTTAAACTCTCTTTCTCTGTCCAGGCTCATGAATTGCTCATGGATTTTATCAGCTAGGAAGGTGGCATAATCATACTTAACAGCAGGGGGTTGTCCTGGAGTGAAAATGGATAACAAAACTAATGTGGTCTCGTCAACATACTCCGTTGTTTTAAATCCCAGGATATAAGAGATCATGTCAATAATGAATTTCCCAGCCTCACTGAATTAGACATGGACATAGGGAGGGGGCTCTGTGGGCTGGCAATCTGGTCTTATAAATGTTTGAGCAATCCGGGTTAACTTTGACTTGGGCAGTTTGGCACCTTGGTCAAGCAAAAACCCAATGGAAAGAGGAGTCAGAGGTTGAGTGGGCCTGAAGTGTAGCATTTCATATATGGATTCAGGGGTGATGTAAAAGAGGACACTTCCAAAAGGGGCCATAACTGCTCTTTGAGTGGGCTCATAATTGGCATGACATTGGTGGATGAGGTTAGGGAATACATTCACTGAAGGGAGGTAGTACATGGGCATGTTGGACTCCCAAATTCCATCGACATCAGTATTGCTACAGTAGCTATTCCTAATTTCAAAAAATTCTTGGAGATGAGGCTTGTCACCAATTAAGTCATTAATCTGGAAATCTCTGTCATCTAAAGGTATCCATTCCAGTTCTTTGTGTGGAGCATTGAGAGGTGCAACATTCAGGGCCACTGGAGCCTCCATTGCTCAACTGTCTATGATTTTTCAATTTGGAATTTGGGTCTATGTAGAAAAAATATATAAAACAATGGCTCCGGGGCCTTTCTCATGGAATTACAGATTGAAGTCAATTCGAATTTTAACTTGTTGGGTGAATCTCATAGTGTAAAACGAAGTTTGCAGGGTTTTTCGGTAAAATTGGACAAAAACAGTAGTAATGGTGTGCTTGTTGAAAGCAGTTTGATGGTTTGAGATTTAAATTTGGGCATTTTTTTTGGAAATTTTGTAAAGGAAAGTTAGAAACAAGGGCTTGGGAACAATATTTAGGTAAATACCTGTTTTTATCAGCTCACTATGTTTTTAGCTGCGGGAGTCGAGTTTTTTGTAGAAAATGGACAAAATAGGTATGGTTGGGGTGTATTTTTCAAGAGCTATAGACTGAATTTGTTCGATTTTTGGTTCTACGGATGCAATTAAGAGAAAACTAGAAATACATAGGGTTTGGAGGTAATGGAGTAAATACCTGTGTTTTTGCGATGCACACGAGAGTAATTGGCAAGTTGGATGATGATTTGCAGAGCAAGATGCTAGATTATGGTGGCCGGGGTGACGGACTGGAGTTCTGGTGGCAAGTTCATCGTAATTTGCATGCACAGGTTCCGTAAAACAACGAATAGAAATGGACAAAAACAATCACTTTCATGGGTTTTTTAACATAATTTAGGCTTCGCGGGATTTTGGCGCTTTTTGTTGGGTGATGTCAGCATGACGTAATTTTTTTCGTGTAGCGAGGTACAGAGGGTGACGTGGCAGATGATGTGGGTGATGACGTGGAGGTGAGGTGGCAGATGACGTGGGTGATGACGTCATCAGATGACCGCATCGGGGGTTGAGCGAGGGTAGTATATGGTATTCCCCGCACCATTTTTGGACAAAAGTTGTTTCGGGCGGAGGGGATGCGATGACACCAGGTGAGCGACACGCGTCCCATGGTATGGTGGGAATACAACTTTTCATCAAGTGCTAATCATCGGCCATCAGAGGGGTTCCGATATTGTTGTGGGCTGTTGGATGGGAAAGCCCATATCCAATGGTTGTCGGGGACTGGAGATGATGGTTGTTTATTGCGTGGGGAGCCGGGTAATAAACCATGATTTAATTTGTATGGGGGGAATTCCTATTGGCTGTTGGGGGTTTAGATTATTGATTAACCAGGTGTTAATCAATTTTTCCATATTTTGCGCGGGGAGGGTTGTCCATAAGGTTTTGGATAAACCTTGGACCCCCTTGACACATTAATATATGGCTTATAACTAAGCCTGGGGCGGGATATTAAAATTTTGAGGTTTTGTTTATGTATTTTATATGGTATGGGGATGGGGAAAAATCTTATGTAGGAACTATATAATAAAGTTAATATGTTAATATGAAAAATATGTTTAAACAAAAAGCGCTAAGTTTAAAGTGAAAACTTAGGCTTAGGGAGATGAAAGCACACCAAGCTATGAAGTTTGGGAAACTTAGCATAAGGGAAGAAAAGCATTTTACACAAGAAATGTGGCTTCCTTATTCTAAGTGAAAACAGGGTTTTACTTAGTCTTTGTCATGAAATGAAGTGAACTAGGAGCACTGAGCAGATCTCAGTGTCCTTGGAGGGAGGTTAGTGAGTAATTTTGGGAGAAGAGTGAGGGAAGTTATTCATGCTCCATTTGTTTTGCAGCCAAACCATTTACGTTGTGTTTGTGGTGTTCATGAGAGATGAGTTATCTTTGAAAGACAAAATTGCTCATAAACCGGCTTCTGCAACATCAAAACTGCCTACCCAGCCTATTGTTCCTAACATTTTTTCTTCCTTTTTCCTTGGGTGCATTTGAACTAGCAAACCCTTGCTCTTTTATTTTCTTTTAGCTGCCATCCTATCCAAGTCTGCCCTTATTTCTTCCAGGGGCTCAGATTTACCTGTTGAGACCCTTTGCTTCTCTACCTAGCTATTTGTCTACCAATGCTTGAATTGTTTTGGATAGACTTTATTCTCTATTTCTAAGACAAGTAGATTTAAATATGGACCTGGCCAAGATTGAGTTGTTAGGCCATCCATCAACTGATTGCACACAATGAAATTTTCTGCAAAAATAGGATAGTAGTGGCATTTTGGACTGGCACACTTTCCTAGTCTTCTTTTGGGTTCATTTCTTTTCTTTTGACCAATTCATTATTTTTGCCCTTTGATCTTTCTTTTAGGGCATACCCTCTTTTCATTTTTTAATTTTTTGTTTTCTTTGGAATATGGAACACCTTTGCAACCAGCCAAAGGTTTGAACATATTAGGCCTTATCAATGTCAATCATGAAAAATGACACCTAGTGGTATAGGAACCTAATAGTGGCTCCACTTGGGGATGGCTTTTCCTGGTGAAAAGTCAAGAACAGCAGGTTAAATGGCCTTATGTTCAACTCTTGCTGTATTCTGAAATTTCTCCTTCGTTGTAAGTAACAAAATTGCACCTCTGCAACATATATACATTTCTGATAAGCTCTTTCAAACAATTACAGCTTTGTTTTGGGATAATTTGTCTCACTGTTTTTTTATATTTAGAGCTCTCAAATCTTCCTCTTCAACTTTTGTTTGAAGCAAAAAGGTAACACAAAAAGGTGGCACATTTCCTAGACTTCTTCTTAAAGTTCCCTAGATCTTCCTTCATATCTTATTGCTGTAATGAACTACATAAAGTAAACATTTTTATGTACAAACTAGACTGCTAATATATCAACAAACTGGATCAAAATAATGCTTGAGAATCCGACCATTAACTGTTCCATCCTCTATTCCTGTGCCATCCAGGCTTCTTAAAAAATAGGCGTTGTTTCCTTGTACAACCTGGATGATGAAAGGTCCTCTCCATAGGAAGTCAAACTTCTCGTGTTTTCCTTTGTCTTCCCTTCTTGAGTCCCATTTCAAAACTTTGTCTGCAATATAAAAATCCTCTGCTTTAGTCCTTTTATCAAATATCTTCTTTAGCTTTTCCTGTAGAACTTGAGATCTTTGATACACCTCTTCTCTAGTCTACTACAAATGAATAGTTTGATTGATTCTTCTTTGGATGTCATTGGTTCTGCTTGCAGCTCTTGTAGAAATTTTTTCACAGGGATTCCCAAATATTAAGGGAATCTAGCCTCCATGCCATAAACCAATTCATATGGGCTTGTTCCAATGGATCTTTTTGTGGTCAATCTGTCTGCCCATAGTGCATTGATAAGATTTTTATGCTAATTTTTCTTGTTTTCTTCCAATACTTTCTTAATGATATTGATTAAGCTCTTATTGGATGACTCAACTAAACCGTTACCTTGAGGGTAATAGGCTGTGGAGTGACCTAAGGTGATCTGGTACTTGTGACAAAAATTGATCATTCTCTTGGATTTAAAGGCAACATCATTATCTGTTATAATATTCTCCGGACAGCCAAATCTAGATAGGATGTTGCTCTCTAAGAATTGTATTATTACTGAATCATTGGCCTGCCTACAAGGTATGGCCTCTATCCATTTGGTGAAGTAATCAATGGAAGTAAGGATCCACTTGTGTTGGACAGAGGATGAAGGGTGAATTTCCCCAATGAAGTCTAAACCCCATTGTTGAAATGGTCTTTCAGTGGAAATTGGCTTGAGGGGCAGAGGTAGAAGCTTCTTCTTGCCCTCAAAAATTTGGCATTTGTGGCAAGTAGTGAAAAGCTTTTTTACATCAGAAAATAGGGTGGGCCAATAAAATCTAGTCCTTAGGATTTTATCAGCAGTTGATTTCCAATACAAATGTCCACCACAGTCCCCTACATGAAATTCTTTCAATACTTTGTCCGTTTCATCCTTTGTTAAGAAATTCAGTAAAATGCCTTCATGATTTTTCCAAAACAAAGCATCATCTATAATACAAAACTTTGAAGCCTTCATTTTCAAAAATCATTTCTTAGTTCTGGATAACCCTGGAGGAGCCTGCAGCTTTAATAATACATAAATTATGTCAACATACCAAGGTGATTGTAAAAAGGCTTGTATCTGTGGAGTTGCCATCTCCTGTTCATTATCCAATTCATTGATGTCAAGGGCCTGAAAATTGGTTTCAGTCTTAAGTTTTGCTAATCCTTCTCCTTTTATCAGCTTTGTTGGTTTAATTTCAATGTCATATTCCAATATGGTAGCAATCCATTTGCCCCTTTTGCCTTCAACTCCTTCTTGAGTTAGAATATCCTTCATAATAGTATTTGGCACATAAGCTATCACATGAGAGTATAAGATATACACTCTGAAGTCCTTAATGGATTTTACAAGGGCATAAGCCTATTTTTCCATGATTTGATATTTTAAAGGTGCATCTCTAAGCGCTTTGCTGAAAAAAGCTATGGGCTTTTCACATCCTCGGTCATCTTTCTGTAATAGGACAACAACAATAGTATGTTCTGAGGCAAATGAAAAGATTATGAAGTCCCTATCAAACCTTGGGCTTGTAAGGATTGGTGTTTGAGTCAAAGCTATTTTGATTTCTTCAAAGGCTTGTTTGGCTTCTATTGTCCACTTGACCTTAGAATCTTTCTTTAGCATGTTGTTCAACCAAGTTAAAAAACTGATCTTCCCTAGGAAAGCTTGCAGTTCTTTGATGTTTCAAGGATGAGGAACTTGCAGAATGGCCTGTATTCTGTCAGGATCAATTCTTATACCATCTTTTGAGATTATGTGGCCTAACAGTTTGCCCTCTTCTAGGCCAAATAATGACTTCTTTGGATTTAGTGATATACCATATTTTCTGCAAATTAAAAACACTTGTCTAAGATGGTCTAGGTGTTGCTGATCTGATTTGGAAAAGGCAGTGAGATCATCTAGGTATATGACTAAGAAATCATGACTTTCTTTAGCAAATGCTATGTCCATGGCTCGTTGAAATGTTGCCCTGCATTCTTGAGTCTGAAAGGCATTTTTACATACTTGAAGGTTCCCCAAGGTGTTGTAAAAGTGTTATTGTCTTGGTCATCCGAGTGAACTAAGATCTGATTAAAGCCTGAGAACCCATCTAGCAGTGAAATTCTTAAAGCACCTACTACCCTTTGTAAAATGTGATCCATCTTGGGTAAGGGATAGTTGTCTTTCAGAGAGACGTTTTTGATGTTTCTCAAATCAACACATAATTTGATCTCTCATGTTTTCTTCCTAGTGGGCGCTAGATTGGAGACACATTCAGAAAATCTAATGGGTGCAATTATCCCAGCATCACACATTCTCTTGACTTCTTTTTCAATGAGAGGAAGAAGTACAAGATTTACCCTTATAAGATTTTGCTTGAAAGGTTTTTTATTTTCCTTAAGAGGTATTGTATGTTGGATGACAGAAGTGTCATAGGATTTAAGATCTTCATAGCTCCATGCAAAAACATCTTGAAATTCCTTAAAAAATTTCAATATATTTCAACTTCTGGCCAGGAGGCAAGTTTTTAGACAATTTTATCATTCTAGGATTTTGCTGAGTTCCTATATTACAATCCTCAATTTCTGCATTTAAAGGTTGCATTTTGGGTTTCCTTGGAATATCATTTGAGTCAAAAATTTCCTCAAGGGGAGCTAATCCTGTAGGTAAACAATTGTCCTTCAACTCAATCACCTCAGCTTCACCTCCAACAGTATCTTCAAATTCTATTTTTTCAAGCTCTTGCAACTCTTTGCTAGTAAACTTTATTGGTTGTAGCAATTGAGTTGTTATTTTAGCTAAAATGTGTATTTCAGTATTGATTGTTTGATCAAGTTCATGAGCAGTGCTTGTGTCTATGTTAGTGCTGGAAAATTCTTCTTTGAGGGTCAGGAAATTATTGATTTGAGTGTCATTATGAAACACCTACCAATTTTTAACATTGCCAGGCACAATTGGTCTGTTTCTAATCTCAGCTGTAAAGTTATGATTTGGTTCAAATGGTAATCTGCAAGTACTGGCAAAAGTTACTAGACTGTGAGCATGTAGATTGTGTTTCCTTGGGATTTTAGTGAGCTGAGTTTCCAAAAAGGTGTTGAGTATTTTGATGGTTGCTCCTCTATATGATCTTAACCTGAGATCATTTGCAAAAAAATTTCCTTTCATTTGTTGAATAACTAAATCAGAGTTTCCCAAAATAAATAACCTAGATGCCCCTGGGCTTTTGATCAATTTTAGTCCTAGCAGGAGGGCTTCATATTCAGCCATGTTGTTTGTGCACCTAAAATTTAGCCTATATGCATGTCCTTCAACATGATCATTTTGCACGTTATGTATCCAAAGGCTTGTCCCTGCTCCTAGCTTATTAACAGATCCATCAAACTCTAGATACCATAGGATTTCTTGATTACTGCTGGCATTAGGAGTTTCAAAGTTTTTCTTAGTAGGCAGATTTGGATTTTTAGTTTCATGTGGTTTCCCCTGTGTGTATGTATTATCATTGGTCACAGAAAATAAAATAAATGTATATGTCAAAAAATAGAGTCTATGTACATCCGAGACACATGTCTCTCAAAAAATAGCAGAAAGTAAAACCTAGGAATCTACTGCGGTGGGTTATGCTCTCTATAGCACACCATTGCTCGTGCTACTTGTCTCAAGAGTCTATGCACCCTAGGTATCACCCCTACTGTATGTATCTGATACTCTATAGGGACCTCTTTGATCCCCCTATAATATAGGATCCCCTCTGTCAGGCCCTCGAGATTACGGGCCACTATCTCCACTGAACTGCCAGTTGGGGGAACCAAGGCCAGCTCTCTGATGCCTTGTGGTTCCCTTCGCACCTCTTGAGCCAGTCCAGAGGCCTCTCTGGTCCCACATCTGCACGTAACATAAGATACATAATTAAGACATATGCATGAAAAAATTCAAAAAACATCATAAAAGACAAAATACAAAAATAGTGTGATCAAGTGTTTACCTCCATCGTCCCATTGCTCGCCAGCAGGCAGCATCATGTCGGGGTTCCCGCGAAAATGCGTACCTGTGTATGGCCAATCCTTGACAAAGATCTTCTGGCAATCTAGCCACTCTCGGAATAGTGTCCCCCATGACACTGGTCAACTGCCACCCCCTCTCGACATGACATGTGCCCAGCGAGTGATTCGAGTCTCCTGTGGTCTCGGACCGTGTAAGTCCACGTCCTGTAACTGAAATGACGGCACTCGCTTTAGCATGAGCAGGATTAGAGTAGACCCGTAACCAAACTGCTTCGTTTCCCCGCAATGGCATTTAGTGAGCTGCCTCTTCATGTTGATGGTCACTACCTTAGCCAAGTTATACATGTTCAAGTTAAGGCAATCAAGAGCCAACCGAAGGTGGGTCTTTGTTGCCTCATGCTAGGCTTGGGAGACTGCTACTCTCATCACCATAAATAGAACCGAGTGAAGAATCAAGTCTTCTACTATTGGAATCATCAATTTCTTGCTAGAACTTGATTTACGCGCCCTTGGGCACACCCGAGCTATCAACATATCCAGTGATTCCCAGCCGGTTCATTAGCCCTCTAAAATCAGCCTCTCACCGCGATGGGACAATCCAGTCAAGAAATAGATATTTGTATCATCAAACTCAATGTCTTTACCCTGGATGACGAACTTTCCATCTGTTGAGTTCCAAGCTTAGCAACTCTAACAAGTCAGGTTGGGCCTAAAGATGCGGAGTAAGGAAGAATTTAGTAATCCACAAGCAAGTAAAGCTCTTCGGCACCTAGGAGCATTGAACACTTTCTCATAGTTGATGTCATGAGTTATTTCTTGCCATACAAATGCCATTTTTCCCTGCATTAAAGGAAATATGAATTGGAACTCTTTTTATAAGTTTAAATCCATAAATTATAAATAATTTTAACTTTACGGCGCCGTCACAGCTATTTTCCAAACAACGGTGATGGTTCGAGTTCAATAGTTCATTTTTTCCCAAGATCGTCGTGAGAGTACATCTATCTCTCGTGACGATCATGGAGGTGGTGCATGTTACCACACTCGGTCATCGCTAACCCGAGCAACTTTCCTGCGATGACCAAGAGGTGGACCTGGATTTGAAAATCCGCCTAAAACCACCTATCTAACACCAAATTGCATAAAAAAAACACTCAAATGGAGCGCAGGGAAGAAGTACTTACTTGGAGAATGTTTCAGGCGAAACCATGGACCATTGATGTTGGAATCGACTTTGGAAGTCTGCTTAGGTTGATGCTCCAAAACGCCAAAGGTAAAAGTGCACAATGTAAATGGTAAAAAATAGAATCACCACACCCCTTTTTATAGTGTTGTTTTTTGAAAAATTAGGAATTACACTTTAGGGTGTGGGTTTTCTTCATCTATATTGGGTTTTTAATTAGGCTTTTTTGGTTTTTGACCTTATTTCTACATATATAATCTATTTATGTCGAATAGATCTTATGGTGTGATTTTTTGTGCAGAAATAATGATGGTTGGCTCGTATTACAGTCTGTATACACTTGGTCCATATTTTCCGTGAAGTCCTCTTTAAGCTCTTTTCCAACTTAAAAGACGAAAAGATTGCCGAGTTATTCCTTTTGACTCGTTAAATGAAATAAGAGGCGGTCTACTTTGAGCTCTTTTCCGATCGTATAAACACAAAAAGAATGCTGGACGTTTGTCGTTTCAGGTTCGATATTGGTTACGAAACGTCGTATCTTCGATCGCTTTTCTACTCTTTCAGATTGAGATCACTGTTTACGATAAGTACTCCTCAATCGTAATGGTCAAGCGGTTCTCTCAAGTATTATTTTATACTTTTTCGGGCTCGAGGGACACAAATCTACGAAAAAGGGCCCCACTGGAGTTTTCTTTTCTGTGTCTTTTTCAAACTCTCTAAACATGAAAAAGACCCCGAGTTTTACCTATGTTGGACTCATTAAACCCTGACAACATTGGACTCGTCACCATGACAAGACTCGAGCTTCTCCTCCCTAGGGCTCGTTAAACTATTACTAGGTTGGATTCAACCAAAGGTCGAACTTATATTACAAGCACATGCTATCCCCTTCAAGCTTGTTTTCAAAAATAATTGGGGTACTCGCCAGCAATGGTGGGGAAAAAATTTGGAAGTCATCATTGGTTATCTATGGCAGCTAGTCACTCTTGAACATCGACACTTTTGTTTCTTGTCGGGTTGGGATATCCATACATCGTCATTTGGCCTTTCGGAGGTTTGGGTTGCCATTTTTCACCATTCCATCTGATCCATATTGCCTCCATCGAGCCTTCAATCCCTTGGTATCAAAAAGCTACCACATTTCGGATTCGTGTCGCTGATATGTTCAAGAGTATAATCCTTCTGTAGTTTACACCCTTACCTCCTCCTTTGATATTCTATTTCACCATCTACCACTTGTTCCTTATCTCATGTCATTGATGGGGGAAACATCATGGCCCTCCTGCGATGGATCATCTTTTGTCGACACCAACTCCTTATCCGGGAGATTGATCTAGAGATCCCTGTTGGTACCTTGGAACTTGCATGCCTCAATGGCAAGTTCTTTGTGCCTGACGACAGACTTTCCTCATTGGTCTTCGGTTGGGTGATTCCATGAGTGTTTGACTTCAACTCATTTTTCACACTTAGTGGATTGTACTAGATAGTACCTTGAGAGCCATTGGCATAATTGATGGTTTCTCTCACGCTTGTTAACGATTTTTGTCATTGACTGGTAATCAAGCGACTTTCTATCATGTTCGACTCTAGCACATCTATTCACATGATAAGATTTGTACTCAAATCGGTTGGGTTTCAAGATCCCGAACTAGGATTGCATATGTTCAAGTTGTGTGGATTGGTTCGTGATTACATACGTGACTCCTTGATGGATGGTTGCGACCATGCCTAAGTCTTCATGGATGGTTGTGACCATACCTTTGTCATTATTATGGTCTTATCAACTGGGTGGTTGCGTCCATATCATAGACCAAGTTTTATATGTCCTATGGATGGTTGTGCCCATGCCTAGACTATATGTATTTCACTATCACAGATGTTAGTTATAATTGTGCCTGTAGGATCTTCAAGGTGGTTCCAATTCAGATAGTTTCGTAAAGCATTTCACCCCTCCCACTCTCTCGGGCTTCACGCTTTAGCGGGCATTTGTTACATAGTAATTTGTCACTCTCCTCATCTCAATCCTTTTGTTGTGTCATGTGTCAAATAAACTTGTTCATATCTTCCCACTGATATAAGGAGATTAAAAAAATGCTCTCTGCTACTGCAAATTGACCCTCATTCCCTAAGTTTCTGCCTCGTCGCGAGTAAAGCCTTAATATACGCGACTTTACCATGTCCATAACAGTCTCATCACGACTCCGTCACAGGTGTACATCTGTTTCCTACGACGGTCGGATTTCTAGACCCAGCGCGAGGTTATGAGTTGTATCTTGCGATAGTGGGTCTGCATGCATATTTTCCTCGCAATGGCATCACAAATAATTAGTTTACGGCCCGTGACGATCCAAATTGGGTGAATTCATTTCAACAGTCAGCCTTCTGGATGTCTCCAGACCTAGTTGTTGGCATGGGTTGGGTCACCTTTCCCCTCCTGGTATGGTAGTTCCGTCATTTGTGCTACCTTCCTTGAGTATGAGCTCCTCCTTCCACATTTCATGGAGACTCCTTCTCCTATTAAAGCACTAACCTTTACTATGATCTGCTAGTTCTTTTGGTTGGGTAGTGTTGCTAGTGCTTTGGAGTTTGATAGATAGCTGGTGTGGTTGTGACAAGTGTGGGATTGTTGATAGCTTGTGGAAGGTTGTGGAGTGCCCTTAACTTTGTGTTAAAGCTTATGAGTGAGAAAGAGAGAGACATTGTATGTTGGGAGATTCATCCTTGAATAGTGAATGCTTGAGAAACATACTGGCTAGACCCTCTGAGAAGGCTTGCAACGTCAAAACTTGGTTGTAAGCCTACTTTTGATTCATTATTAATACAATCAATGATGTTTTCCTATGTCTTGTATGTAATTTACTTGATAGCTCATGACTTCTTGACTTTATGAGTAAATAGATCATTATTGTTTCCTGGTTACGCGCTTTGTTGTTTTTCCTTTGTGTTGTTTTAGGTTAATCACTTGTTGAGGAGAAGGAAGCAGAAGCTGGAGCAGTGCAATGGAACTTCATCGACCATCAGTTTGAGGTAGGCCTCCAATGATGATTGTTTAATGAAATCAATTGTTGATCTATCTTTGTTGTGACTAGACCCACTCTAGGGCTAGAGGGATTGCCTCTGTCCGCAGAGGGAACACTTTACTACATCATAGTAGACAAAGATACAAACACAAAATCAGGGACGACAGAATTACCAGAGATGTCAGGGAAAAACAGAGGAGGCACGGACAGAAGGGAATCGTCCTTCGCCATGGGTTTAAGTTCAGGCTCCCAGTGATACTCTTCATGAATGACATTGCAGGTTGATTGTGCGACCCCAACTCTGTCGATGGCTTGATCCTCATTCACAACATGTGTAGAGTCTAGAATGGAAGAACAAAATACAGTGCAATCTGGAGGATCAGCAAAACACAAAGATGGAGGTTGAGGTAATACATGCATGTGATAACCCATGGGATTCACAACCAAGTCTGCATGAAGATTGAGAGAAGTGATTTTGGGAGGATGTGACAGTTGAACATATGTGTGTGCATGTTCTCCCACATCATTCTGTAGTGGTAGAGATGTTTGATGAGGGGAGGATGGACAGTCACTTGTGACAATAACTATGTTTGTCTGGGATTGAGCAGCTCCATCACCGAAGTATGCTAAGTGGGATTTGAGCTTGAACTTCTTCTTGGGATTGATAGATTTTGTAAGGCAATATTCAAATATATCCATGAGATATTGGAATTTCATGTGACTTTTCAGATATTGAAACTATAACACAATAAATCAGTCCCAAAAATCCATAGGCGATTCTTGCAGGGTCTTCCGTTATTTTAACAATTTTGTTTAGAGGTTCTCGATCAAAACGATGGAAAGTAGATTCAATGAAATCATAGAACTTCTCAAGTGAGTGCACGCTACTGGGTGGCATACTCCAACACCACCATAGTGGGGATTCACGAAGTGTGTATGCAAGCAGCACGTTGGACTCTTCTTCATAGAACTTGTTTGCAAGGAATGCATAGAATTATTATAAGTACTTAGGCTAGGCTACTTCACCTTCACCATCATATGTAAATTCAGACAAGAGATTAGCAAACTCCCTCGTCATGTCAAGAGGTTTGGCATGTGAAAAAAATCACAGAGGGATAAGTTTGATAGTGTCCATGATAGTTGTACGAAGATTCAAAACAGATTGTGAGGAATCAGCTTGTCATCTGGCCCTCCTTCTAGAGCCAAAATGTTGACGATGCTAGACTCGCCAACATGTCAGGGGATCTCCTTAGTAAGAATTCCCTACTAGACCTCAGACAGTTTGGTTTAGGAGTCCTAGTAGTGGGTTGTTATGGTGTCGCCTTGAACGTGGTTGTGTGTAGAGGTAAGTGAGATGTCCCTATTGGTAGAAAGGGTGTGACATGCATAGCAAGCCAAGGAAGGTGCACAAATGGTTCTAACACACAAAAGGTGGAATGAGTGCGCCCCTTAGAAACCTATGTAAACACACAGCTTGGAAGGGAACACACAAGCAAAGATGCATCACAAACTGGAAGGAAGGTGAACCAATAATCCAAAGTAATGGTTAAACCAACAGTAAATTTCAATAAGATTCATACATACTTATAGAGTAAGAGTCTCTACATACATGTGTAAGCAAACAAATACATATATATTTTGAGTAAATAAGTTAACTAAAATACAATATTAACATATGCATGAAACGCGTTGGCTCTGTTATATTAAGAAGTGAAAGTTCCAATCATGCAGTACAACTATGACCAACCACTAGTCCCGATAATAGAATGTTACAGTCACTACCACCTGCTCCTCCAAAGAGATGTACTAGCTCTGCACTGTGGAGAAGCTAAGGCTCGTTATAGTACTCTCCAAGCTTTCTCTAAGATAAACCTATCGGAAGCTTGGCTGACTAAAATCCCTTACAGTGAGTTATGAGGTTCTATAAATAACAAAGGATGGGGTGACCCTTGACCTTCCCGTTTGTGACTCTTCACCTACTACATGACTATTACATCCAGCTATTTACACTTGGACATTCACTTTACAAGATGTTACATACAATATGCACAGGTACCCATGTGAGACAAAATAGGCTTGAGAAAGCCATGCAAGACATCACTAAGACTTGGATAGTTGTGGGAAGGCCAACTCTTTGACATCCTCGCGATGATCCACGATGGTGAATTGATGACATGTTTGGTTGTCTGTGATGGTGTCTGCATGCTCAATGGTGACATCCTGTTGAAAGCGAACTATTGCCTCTATTGCATCCGGGTACACCGATATGGCTCCTCTATCCAACTCATATGATAACATGCACATCATCGTCTTAAGTGCAGTTGGACTAGAACATATTGATGCATAGTGTATGTGTTGATATTCAAGTGTGTACTAGTTACTATGCACATCAACTTGTCAAAATACTTATTTCTGAGTTTGAAAAGAAATTAATTGACCAGATAATACTGATTCACCCCCCCTCTCAGTATTATTTCCAACAATTGGTATCAGAGCAGGTCCTTCAGAAGAAGCTCGATCACTTGAAGGAAGATCTATCATCATGAGCAACTGCGAGAGAGAAGCATCGATCAGGCCACCAATTTTTGATGGGACCAACTTCATCTATTGGAAGGTAAGAGTCACAACCTATCTTCAATCTCTTGGTACAGAAGTCTGGGATATCATAGATACAAGGTACACTTTTCCTTCAGCAACTCCTACAGATCCGGCTGAAAAGAAATTGTTTGAAACAAATGCAAAGGCTGTCAATACTCTATTAGGATGTCTATCGCAATCTTAATTCGTCAAGGTGATGCAGTATAAAACCGCAAAAGAAATATGGGACAAGATCGTTCTGAGCTATGAAGGAGATGAACAGGTAAAACAAGCAAAACTTCAAACCCTCAAAATTCAGTATGAAAATCTCAAAATGTATAATGACGAAAGTGCAGCTAACTATTTCCTACATATAGATGAGATTGTTAATTTTATGAAAAACTTGGGTGAAGAAATAAAAGAGGTTGTTGTGGTTGAAAAGGTTCTAAGATCTTTGTCCTCTAAGTTTGAATCAAAAGTTTCTGCAATAGAAGAAAAGGAGAATCTTCAGAAAATTACCATGTCACAGCTACACGGAATTCTAACCGCTTATGAAATGAGGAAAGGAGGACCATTAGACAGGAGAGAAGTTGCATTCAAGGCTTCAAGTAAAGGAGATTACTATGAGTCAGGACATATGTCAGAAGAAGAGGAAGAATCAAATTTTGTCAAGAACCTTCAATGGGGTGCTGGAAGATTCAGAGGTAAGTTACCCTTCAAATGCTTTGCTTGTGGAAGAGACGGTCACTATGCTACCAAGTGTCCTCATAAAAATAAGCTTGACAAAGGTAAGGAACCTGTTAGATGGAACAAGAAACAGAATGTAAGTAAGAAAAGTTACTACACTCATGAAGACAGTGATGAACTCTCAAATAGTGATGAAGATGAATGAGGTAATAATTATATACTTTTAATGGCTTTTGAAGATGATGATTTTATGGATGCTATAGATGGTCTTTATGAAGAGATTTCTAAACTCAAAATTTTTTTAGAAGAGAAAAATATGATTATTGATACTTTTCAATTTCAACTGACTGAAAGGGAAAAACATCATGAAAAGTTAGAATGTGAAATTGTGGGACTTAGAAAAGAGATTGAGAAAACAAAAGCTCTTAATCTTAGATTTGTTAAAGGATCTGAAACTCTAGATGAGATTATCAATGTACAACGTTCTCCTCTTATCAAGACAAGTCTGGGATATAATGAAGAAACATCTCAAGCATAGAAACCATCCACCTCCAAAAGTTATCTTGATGCAGCAAGGAGGAGTGAGCAAAGGCCCAATGGAGATCACCAGGTAAATCAGGGACATTTTTCTTCAAGAATGAACAGAGATCACCAAGTAAATCAGGGGCAATCTGCATCAAGGATAAACAGAAGCTACAACAGACCACAGGTAAATCATTCTAAATTTGCCTCAAGAATGAATGTCAATGAAAACCTCAATCATTCGGTCTACAGGGTTGATAATCGCAGGAATTTCTTCAATGGCCAATGTTTCTCTTGTCACAACTTTGGACACAAAGCAGCTCAATGTGTTGCCTACAAAACTATCATGACTAGAGAAACTCAAAATAGAGGATTATGACTGGGATCATGAAAAGGACCTACAATAACTTTTCTGCTCTTGAAAATGAAGTAGAATGTTCTATTTGTAATAATTTTGGACATGAAGATTCTGAATGCAGAGCGGGTTTCGGCAGACAACTCAGAAGGAGCAAGCCTCAAATATCAAAACATGGAGAATGAAAGAACCACAACCAGAAAGATGTGGTATAGCCTTATATGTGGAAGGGTAGGAAAATCAATGGTACATCGACAGTGGATGTTAAAAACATATGACAGGTGATAAAGAAAAAATTCAGTCATATAGTGCCTTGGAGAAGGAGAAGAAGGTCTCGTTTGGAAATGACACCCCTACACTCATAAAGGTAAAGGTTCTGTTCTTTTAAAAGAAAAGGTCAAAGCAGGAAATGTTATGTATGTTGGCTTAAAGCATAATCTATTGAGCGTCAGTCAAATGTGCAATCAAGGAACAGAGGTAATATTTCGATCAAATGGATGTAGTGTTCGTGATCTTGATACAGGAGAAACAGTGATCAAAGGCATAAGAACTCCAAATAATTTATACATATTCAACGAAGAACAACAACAATGTTATCTAAGCAAGAATGATGAACACTGGCTATGGCACCAAAGGTTGGGGCATCTAAGCTTCTCACAGATAAGGAAAGCATGCAAATACCAGGCAGTTCATGTCTGCCAGACATCAAAATTCCAGACAATACAATATGCAAATCATGTCAATTTGGTACGCAAACCAGAAATAACTTCCCTGAAAAGGAAGGATCAGTGAGTAGGCCACTTGAACTTGTTCGCACTGATGTATGTGGTCCATCTAGGAAAAGGTCACCTCGGGGAGAAGAATACTTTATATTATTCATTGACGACTATTCAAGGATGGTTTGGATAGGACTTGTGAAGCACAAAGATGAAGCCTTCGAAAAATTCAAATCCTTCAAAGCTTTGGTTGAAAACGAATCAGATCAAAAAATTAAGTGCCTCAGGTCTAACAGAGGTGGGGAGTTTACCTCAAATGAATTTTTCGATTTTTGTGAAGAACATGGAATAAGAAGGGAATTCTCTACAGCCAGGACTCCTCAGCCAAAATGGAGTAGTGGAAAGGATGAACATAATGGTTCAACAAATGGCTCGTGCTATGCTTGATGAGTCTGGAACTCCCGCAACTTTCTGGGGTGAAGCTGCATTTGTTGCAGTTGTTATTCTCAACAAAACAAATGTTCGGGTGAACAACACTCAAACCCCTCATGAGCTCTGGTATGGTGAGACTCCTTTGGTAAAATATTTCAAAATTTTTGGAAGCAAATGCTATATCAAAGATACTGATGAACATCTTGGCAATTTTGAACCTAGAGCAGATGAAGGCATTCTCCTTGGTTACTCTCCCCACAGCAAAGCATACAAGTGTTATAATAAAAGGCTTGGAAAAATTGTTGAAAGTATTGATGTAGTGGTTGATGAAGAAGAAAACACTCTTAGGCAGGTAAGATCTGAAGATTTCGAAGATGATGAGGACTATCCATCAACATCAAATCAAATTCATGATGAAGAAGAAACCTATAAAGAAGAAACCCATGAGGAGCCTGAAGAACAAATAAGGATAGAAGAAAAGATTCCATCCAGGTATGTTCAGAAGAATCATCCAGAATCTCAAATTTTGGGGCAAAAAGAGGCAGGAATACAAACAAGAAGAACAATTGCAGAAGCTTCAAGCTATTTGGCATTACTTTCCTCCACTGGACCACAAAATGTAAGAGAGGCATGCAAAGATGAATGCTGGGTCAAGGCCATGGAGGAAGAACTTGAGCAGATTGAAAAGAACAACACTTGGGAGTTGGTACCGAGACCAAAAGATAAGAATGTCACAGGAACAAAATGGATATCCAAAAACAAGTTGAATGAAAATGGGGAAGTTATTAGAAACAAAGCCAAACTTGTTTGTAAAGGGTATGCTCAACAAGAAGGAATCGACTTTGAAGAAACATTTTCTCCCGTTGCTAGACTTGAGGCCATCTGAATGTTCCTTGCTCTCTCTAGCTTTCATAAGTTCAAAGTATTTCAAATGGACGTGAAATCAGCTTTTCTGAATGGAGACTTAGAAGAAGAAGTTTATATTGAGCAACCAAATGGATTCATCCTTGGAAATGATCCAAAACTTGTATGCAGACTTAAGAAGGCTCTCTATGGTCTTAAACAAGCTCCAAGGGCTTGGTAGTATCGTTTGGACAAATATCTTCATCAACAAGGTTTCTCAAAAGGATCAGTAGATAGCAATCTTTATATAAAAGTTGAAAATAACAAATTGCTAATACTTGTTGTGTATGTTGATGATATCATCTTTGGTAGCAATGAAGAAGCCATGAGTCAGAACTTTGTCTTGGTAATGCAAAAAGAATTCGAAATGTCCTTTCTTGGATAACTGACATATTTTCTTGGATTACAGATCCAACAAAATGAAGGTGGTATCTTTTTATCTCAAACCAAGTACCTCAAGTAGATTTTGAAGAATTATGGCATGGAAGATTCGAAACCTGTATGTACCCCTATGATTACAGGATGCAACCTCAGTGAAAATGATGAATTAGCAGCAGTGCATCAACCAACTTATAGATCCATGATTGGAAGTCTTCTCTATCTAATAGGTACCCAACCAGACATCATGCATGCAGTGGGAATGGTTGGAATATTTCAGGAAAATCCAAAGGAAACTCATCTTTAGGCAGTACAGAGAATTTTCAAGTATCTTCAAGGAACTCAAAACTATGGCCTATGGTATCATAGAGATACGGATCTCACTCTTCATGCTTATACAGATGCAGATTGGGCTAGAAGTGTGGATGACAGGAAAAGTACTAGTGGTGGTGCATTCTTTATGGGTTCCAGATCAGTATCTTGGTTCAGCAAGAAACAGAGTTCGATTGCTTTATCTACAATTGAAGCATAATATGTGGTTGCTGCATCTTGTTGCACACAGCTCCTTTGGATGATGCAAACTTTGCAGGATTTTCAAATCACTTGTACTCCACCTATCTCCATCTTATGTGATAATACAAGTGCAATCAGCATTTCAAAGAACCCAGTCATGCATTCAAAGACCAAGCACATACCGATCAAGTATCATTTTCTCCAGGATCAAGTGCCAGAAAGAAAGTTCAAATTGGAATATGTTCCCTCCAAGGAACAAGTTGCTGATATTTTCACCAAACCACTACCTGGGGAGACATTTGAATACCTTAGACAAAAGTTGGGGGTAGTTGATGCATCATCTTGCTGTTGAAATCTGTCTGTTTCAAAGAAATATGGTTGTATGCTAGTTTCATGAGGAGGATCCGCGTACATACGTTGGTTTATGCAGATATAGTCACGTATATGATGGTTTGAAGGAAATCAGTGGGGACAGACTCTGGTTGAAGAGAGTCTAATATGGCTCTGACAGAGACCATCTGGCACAGGTTCAGGGGGAGCAGATAAACTTCTGATAATGCATTGCTGGCATTACATTAGAAGCTTTTGGTTCGAATACACAAGCTGATTTGGGTTCAGGTGGATCAGCTGCAGAAGGAGAACAGAAGGAAAACATGGTTGTTGATCTGTAAAGTGATTGACAGGTGTTGCTGATATCAGTTATTAGTGACTTTCATAAGTCTTGCTATTTCATCTCTATGTCATGTATATCGTTTATTGTCAAGGTCATGTAATGGCCTATTTTGGTTTCCCCACTATGCCTCGGATGAATGATGTAATGTACTTGGTTGTCTTATGTAAATTTCTGGTGTATCCCCACTTGGTTGGGTGATGGATGTATGTATAGAGTATGTTGGTGATAGGAAGGTCTTTTATGATGTATAAGTCATGGTTCTTCTTGAAGAACATCTTTTTGCAGATCTTGCCTACAAAGTCAGGGGGAGTTTGGTCAGCACAGTAGAGCAGAGATTTCAGCATGTACTTAGGGGGAGCACAACCCTTTGCCCTTGATGACAAAGGGGGAGAATGACTTTGAGGATCTTGGGATTGCCATCAAGTCCAAAGGGGTAGATTGTTGGTATTATGGCACAGGTTTGGCACTATGGCACAGGTGTTGTCCTTGATGGCAACTCACTCTGGTGACAGATCATAGTTCAGGCACTCAGAAAGAAGAAAAATATATATACACAGGTTCACTTTGACGAAGCCGCGTATACACGCGGGTTGGACGTCCCCAAGGCGCATATGCGTATACACGCACTTTCATGCAAGGAAAAGCGCGTACATGTGGGAGAACTTATTTTTGGTCCGTTGTATTTAGTCCTTGGTATTTGAACCTATGGTTTTAGGCCATGGTATCTCATCATAAGTGTTGATCCCAAGTATTGGGTCCATGGTATTGAATTGTTATGGTTTTTGGACCGTGGTATTGTGAAAGGCCTAAGGCTATAAAAGAGGAAGGAAGATCATTTGGCAAGGTACCATCTGATTTATCGAATATCTGATAAAGTGCTAGATTTGGAATACTGTGATTGGGTTATGATGCAGATCTGGATCTGAAAGAAGAAGGAACCTAAGCGCAAGGAGAAGGATAAGTTCTATTGATGGGTCAAAATCTTAAGGCTTGAATGATAGTATCTTTGTATGATTTTGAGTTGTTCTATGGGGCGCACGCTTGATCTATAAATCTGATAATCTGGGTTAACTAATGCCTGAATAATTGAAAGAGTGAATTATCCTTTATAGATATGTACGCAGGTTCAGTGAAGGTAAGGCGCGTATACACACAATTTCTGCAAGTGCAAGAAGTGTATACGCTGGTTGGTCTCGACATAGAAGCATATACATGCAATTTCTACAAGTGAAAGAAGCGTATACGCAGGTTGGTCTCAGCACAGAAGTGTATGCACGCAGGTTTCTAAATAGTGAAGTAGCGTACGTCTTTTGAATTTTGTTTTAGCTACTTCTGCTGTTTAGCTACAGTGTTCTAGGTTCATAATTGGTGTGTGATTACTATTACTGTGTTCTGGGTACAGCAGTTGGAGAAGTGTTTATTTGATTCAGTACTAATGGGTGAAAAAGAGATTGTTTGATGATTGGATCCAGTCTGAAATTTTATGAAACGTGGTCCCTGGAAGAAAAGAGAGGGTTGTAGCTCTCTGCAGGTTGCACCCTGCGTACTGGTAAAGGACTGCACCAGTACAGAATCATTGTAAAATGAAGTTTCTAATTGGAAAGATAGAGACATATTGCAGCAGGTGGTTTTCACCCACATTGGGTTTCCACCTTATATCTTGTGTTCTTGTGTGTGATTGTCTTCTGCTCTATTTCACTGTTCCTGGTTACTCTTTATATGATTCTGATGTACAGATCATTGTTCAACATCTGTAGAATGTATTAAAGTATAAGTCTGCATGGTATACGTGGGTTTCCTTATCTGTAGTTACGTATATACACGGTTTTCTCTAACTGAAGTAGCGTATATGTTTTGAGTTTGGAAAGAAATTAATTGACCAGATAATACTGATTCACCCCCCTTCTCAGTATTATTTCCAACAGAAGGCCCACAGATTTGGGACATGTTCTTTGAGGGAGCTTGTTCTAAAGAAGTTGCAGGGGCAGGTGTAGTCCTTGTGTCCCCCACACAAGAATGCATTGATTCATCTTTTTTATTAACTTTTCAGGTCACAAATGACACAAGAGAGCATAAAGCAGACCTTATTATTCAGCAGGTGTACAAAACCTTCCAAGAAAAACATCCAAGTCTGAAGGCATATAGAGATGAGGTGAAATATAGACCATCTCTTCCTGACAATGTCAAATGCTGGAAATTTATTGAAGAAGATGATCAAATCAATAGGCTTTTGCAAGTCTTTGGTGATTTTTCTGATATACACATTGACCAAGAGAAAGAAACCTTTGATTGAAAGGTAAAAAGGGTCAATTTTCTGTTTGGTGACTGTTTTCTCAGAAGGGATGCATTAAAGGAAGGAGGAGATGTTTTGATGGCCCAGTCAATGAGTTGTTCTTCAAACTTTATTTCAGTTAAGGCTTTCAAGCCTTAGTATTGTAAATATGTTGTTTTCAAGTTTTATTTCATGCTAAATAGACTCCATGCCCAATGCAACACTAGGAGGAAGATCTGATCGTATTTTTTATAGGAAAGGCATTGTTCTGTAGTTCTTGAAACCTCACAGAGAGGATTTCATCCCTAGGAGGAGCCAGTGTTATCCTTGAAGGCATTTGGCCCAAAAATGGAGCCAAAACACTCCCAAAGTCTCCAAATTTCACTTAAAATCATGCCAAAGGATCCAAGTATGCCCCAAAAGTCTTCAAAATCCTCTTACGGATCATTCAAATTCAAAACCATCGCATGCCAAGAGCACTTGGAAGGGCAGAAATACACTATCAGGAGGCAAAAACACTCCAAAACCATGAAAAAACCAAGTATCGGAGGCTTGAGCATAGCAATGCACAGCGGCCGTTAGATCTGGTTAATCAATAGCCCAGATCTAAGCGGTAAATCACAAATCGGCAAGCAGAGAGGAATTAAGGTTCGGCAGAGGACACCCCCGATTAGCGATCTCCGATGATCGGATCGGCGGGTCACAATCAGCGGGTACATACGCCATGATATATGGAATACCTCTGGGATGAGCGACAAGTGATGGCAATTGATCGCATCGCTATATTGCATTGGCGATCACCATGGAGCGAGGCCTTTGCATATATGTGTGTGATGCGATAAGACTCGGACCCGATGCGTTTTGGAAGCAAAATATATATAGTTTCAAGTCCACAAAAGACCATTTTTTAATATATTTTTTGTATTTTCGTTGTTTAAACGAAATACAAAGGAAGCATCGGGCAATGGGATAGCGATGAAACCCGGACCTGATGGGTTTCCGAAGCAAAATATATATAGTTTCAAGTCTGCCAAGGCTGATTTTCCATGGTTCCTAGCGTTTTTTCACGTATTTCCAAATACAAAGGGAAGCAAGGGAATAAGCCATGTGCGACTTGTGATAGCAACTCTAAGGTCGGACCTGATAGAACAGAAAGCCATGTTTTAAGGACTTTTTAAAGTCTGAAAAAGCAGAGATGGGCGAGCTTTTGCTGCATGCAGCATTTTCTATATAAAAAACAGGAAAACGATATTTATAAACGTTTAAGGGATTACACAGGCCTGAAGACCCTTTACATTACCTAACAGAGGCCGGGAGACAGGGACAGAGGCTAGAAGGGGAATAGAAAGGGCCACAGCATGCGCAGCTCACCCCAAACCGACAAAGAAGTCATGGAGCAGCACAGCGCAACACAGCATGACACAGCCACAGCAACAAATGATCATGGAGCATCAACAACACATCACAACTCATCCATAACAACATAATCAATTGTGGGGCATCTCTGGCATGAGAGAGCTCCCAGAGAGCACAGAAAAGCACCCGAAAGCGGTTACTCTTCTATCAGAAGAAGAAACCTTTAAGCCCATGCTTGCCTAGAGGGCATCAAAGTTGTTGAAGAGATAGAGGGATAGATTGAGACCTCCCAAGCCTCAGAAGGCTCTAGAGCATTGTAAATAGTTATAAATATCTTAAAGTAAGATGTAATAAGGGTTCAACTTCTAGAGACTAATGAGACTTTTCTACGCAAGCTTCTCATCTTCATTCATTAGTAATACAAGCTTCTTTTGTTGTTATATGTTCAATGTCCATTTTCTCTTTTGTTCTAAGCTTTCACTTGAATAGGTTGTTCATGTTTCTTTTGTATCTAATGCCAAATAACTGTCATATTATCTCTGCATTGTTAAATTAGGTTTGCAAGCTTCTTTTACTTCTTGTAGCTCCATTCATATGTGTTCATATATGCATCTGTCGGTACAGTTAGTATTCTCATTTTCTTCCTGTAGCTAGCCATTCATTTATGTTTATGTATGCATCTACCAGTATGGTCAGTATTCTCCATCCATTCATTGAATCTACAAACTATTGAACATTAGTGGTCTAAAGCCTTGTAAGCTGAGGGTGTTCATGCATGTCTTGAGTAAAAACATAGTTGAAATGGTTATCTGGCTTGATCCAGACCATCATTTATTCCAATAGTTCAAAGAACAATATTGAAGATTATATGTTACCAGGCATCTCCGATCTGCAACCTAGGAGAGTTTCTTGAAGTGATAACAGGTATTATGTTGGAACTGCCCTGATTTTGATAGATGTCACCATGATCTTATATATATGACTATTGTGTTAGAGAAAGGTAGGGAGGACTGGATGAAAAGAAAATTCTAGTGTATACAGCAAACCCTAACCCCTTGTGGCAAGCTAGGACCTCGCCTTGAGCAGTAGGGAGGTTTCGAGAAGGTTGCAGAAGGCTCGATTATCAAAATTGGGAGTTTGGATAGGAATTTTTGCACTATGTTTCGCCAAGAGTTCAGTGGTTTTATCTGTTTGCAAATTTGGGCTCTCCATTCTCTGCCCATCTATCAGCTTGGAGGTATAAGGGTTGTAATTTCTTATTGTTGTACTTTTATATCTTTTATGCCACTAATAAAAAGAAGGCCTCCCCACTATTGAGTAGGGCCTTGAGACATAGTCCAAACTGGACGAACTCTGTAATCAAATCATTATATCATGGTTTTTGTGATCTTATGACTATTTCCGCATTGTTATGTGCTTCTTTTTCTAGTTCCATGGTTAATTAACTTTGTTATATGTAATTCCGATGCATATGTAAGTAAAAGATCTTGGATCAAGTTTGGTATTAGAGTAGGTCTTTGTAGATGTGAACTGCATGAGTTTATGCTAACCCGGAACAAGTTGCGAAAAGGAGAAGGAACACTTAACTCCTTTGATCCTGAACCGGGATGTGCACAGCGAAGAAGAAACATGGCTAATGAAGAAGCTCGTTGGAAGAGGAACATAATTTCTGAAAGGTATTCTATAATATGGCAGGAAAGTTAGACAAGTTGTTCGTAGATTATGAGGAGGCACTTGGGCATGAGAAGAAGGACGTCAATGATCATGAATCAGAAAATCAGGAAGGTGGTGGAGAAGATCCTCCTCCCTCTCCTTCCTCCAGTGATAATTCTCATCACTCTCATAGAAATTCCAAACAGACCCTTAAGAAACCATTCTTCAAGTTAGATGTGAAGTTCGACCTGCCCATGTACAATGGAGAATGTAACGTAGAAAAACTCAATAACTGGATTAGACAGATAGAGGTTTACTACCGAATCCAGCAGATCGAAGAATATGAGGTGAAAGTCCAGTTAGCATCTCTTTGGCTGAGCAGTACTGCTCTCATTTGGTGAGAGAGAAAGTTACAAAAGGGCAGCACGAAGTCAGGTAACCTTCTATCCTCTTGCTCTAGTTTTATTTATGCATTAAAGGACCATTTCTATGGCATATAGATTATAAGAAAAATGCACTTATGGACTGGAAATATTTAAGGCAAGGTAAGGGCCAGAATGTACAAAGGTTCACGGAGGAATTTCGTAAACAAGCACTGCATCTTGGCATCTCATTAGATGCGCCCGAAACTGTAACTAAGTACATAAGTGTGCTACATAGTTACATCATACATTCGTTATTACTGTTCGAGCCTACTTTAATGGATATGGCCAGCATTAAAGCTATACATCTTGAAATCCGAGGTAAGAATGATGAAGACGACCGAACCAAGAAGATGCCATTCAAACCTCAGCATGGAAAATTATAGAAGAAAGGAAAAGGGAAGGATAAGAAGACCGTCACTACCAAGAAGGGGGAGAAAGCAACATCGTTGTGCACTCACTAAAAAAGGATGGGAGTGACGAGGACCATTACTAGAAGCTACATCTAGAACTGAGACTGAAGAGATACAGTGGAAAGGGGAAGCAGAAGACAGTGGTAATAGCGGAAGACCTTGGATCGGATTTCGGCAATGAAACATTCATCATAGTTGGGGGCACAAGAGGTACTCTTTCTATTAATGATAGTTCTAATTCAGTTGCAAGCACTAGTTATTTGAAGGATCCTGTGAGTTATGAGCGAAAGAGAATTGAGTTGTTCCACATTAGAGTTGTCATAAAGCACACAAAGGTGGAAACTCTGTTTAATTCAGGTTCCCAAGAAAACTTAATCTCAGAGTCCTTAGTGAAAATACTAAGCCTTGAAACTAAACCTCATCCAAGTCCATACCCGTTTGGTTGGGTAAGCAATAAAGCAAAATTGCAGGTCACCAAGCAGTGTAGGGCCATATTTGTAATTGCTTCTAAATTAATTGATGAGGTAGAGTTAGATGTAGTACCTTTGGACATCTGTGGAATCATTTTTGGAAGCCCATATTTATATGACAGAAAGGTCATTTTCTTTCGGCATGAAAACAAATACCACCTCACCAAGGATGGGGTAGAGTATATAGTCAGAGTTCATCACACAAAAGTAAGTGCTAGCCTTGTTAGTGAAGGACAAATTAAAAGACTGGTTAATTTGAGTAAAGGGTGCATGTTCATGGTAGTGAGGGTGAAAGAAGCCGAGACAGCTGACGCTTTCAGAGGTTGTGATCCTGATCATAAGAAGCAATTATTTGAAATTGTTTCTAACTATGATGAATTGTTTAAGGAACCAAGAGGATTCCCCCCTAAAAGGGAAATCAAACATGAGATCCATTTGTACCAGGATGCCCCTTTACCAAATGTTGGCATGTACAGGATGGCTCCTATAGAGATGGAGGAGATCAAGAAACAAGTGCAAGAGCTGTTAATTAAGGGAGTCATCAGACAAAGTTCTTCTCCTTGCGTCTCACCAATCGTGTTGGTACCTGTTGTGGCCAGAAACAACCCCCCCCCCACTTTTCTTCATTTAAATGTTTGTCCAAAATTCTAAATGAATGGGGACCCCTAGTTTAATTTTGAGAAAAATCAAGTTTTCCTTCTTCAAAATAAAGCTACCATCATAAGCTTAGAGAGGTCTTTCGAACATTTTTAACATAAGTCTACGATAAGGTAAAGGTCTTTAAAAACTTGCATTAATGCGCAAGGCCCCCCATGTTAAGCCTAACATCGCATCTCAGTAAGTAATGTTCATAAGGAAAAACCTCGAGATCTACCGATCTTCGATAACACCGATCGCAAGATCACATATCGCAGAAATAAACTGGCAATACTTAACAAACATCAAACTTTTGCGACCCGCGATGTTGCGATTGTCGTGATGGCGCAATCTGCGATCTGGCGATTTGCGATTAGCGCGACTTGCGATTGCACGATCTTCAATGTAACGTAAGCAAATCATGAACCATTTAATCGCGAATCCTTCGGGCACGCCATTCAAAGAAAAGCCACTTACCATAATCTGACCCCAAATCATGCGCTTTTAATGATAGTAAAATGATTAGTTGTCAGTTATTAAATGAAATGAAGACGCGTGCTTTTCTAAAGAATTATTTCACGTAAGGTGGCATATTTGGTATATCTGTTGCATTTAAAACTCTCCCATCACCTTTCTCAATCAGTCATTTCCACTTTGCTCGTAATCTGCAGGAACCAAGAGATAAGAAGATTCAAAAGCCGAATGCAGGAGCAAAAGGGAAAGAAACATAAAGCCCAAGGCTCCGAGACGAAGGAAAAGACGAAGGAGATGGCGCCCTTGTACACAGACACTGCATGCAACAGGGACGCAGGAATTTCAACCTGGGAAGGCATGTATAGGCTGCTGGAGGAAGAGAATCCTAAAGTAATGAAGGTTGATAGCGTCGTGGGATCATAAAATTCTTCGGAGGCATCATTAGAAGAGCTGGCATGTTCATTTCTTAACCGAATAGCAGCTAGACCCAAGATTTTGCCGTATACAAATATGATCAGATGGATACTTGACAATGCAGAGTTACAAAGGCAAACAATTCAAAGCTCAAGGGCATGGGCTCATAGGATCATTCACCGCGCAAGACTTAAAGCTTATGTATCATCTTCCTGAGCCTCAGACGACCTACAACATGCAATTTGTCAAGAAATTTGCAGCAGAGAACCCAAATCTGGCAAAAACCACTAAAGAATGGACCAGAAGAGAGGAGCCGCTAAAAAGGGACAAAAACTGTATGTACACCACTGGTTCCCTCACCTCTCCATATTGTTTTGCTGCGGCCATGCTTTGCAGGCTGTTTGGGATGCCAGACATAAATAAATTTTCATCTGAATGGCTACCACTCATAGACGCTGCCACAAACGCTGATCTTGTGGATTGGGCCAAGATATTTTCTGATAATCTATACACTGTTGTTATGAATTACCGGTCTAAGAGATCCTTGTCTCAAAGGGTCTATCCTCCTTTTTATCTATCTGCTTATATTATGGATTCTATTTGCTATCTATCTAAATTCCCAACTATGGGTTGGAAATGGACTACCCAGG
>APFE030337809.1:131730-144978 GCA_000404065.3 Pinus taeda | reverse complement strand
TCGAAATCTCTTTAGATCGCATAATGGAAGATATACATCCCGGGTTAGAATAGATTTGATGTGTTGTTTCTCACTAGATTACAATAGCATAGAGTAAAGTTAAAGAATCTGAATTAGATTAGGTTTAAAGTACCTTTAGATCAACATTATTCAACTCTACACACACACACACCCAAGATCGGGAAACTGGTCGTGTTATCCCCAGTCGAACCCGCTATACCAAACGAATAAGGAGCTGCCAACCAAGGTCCGAACCGGGTGGGTATCCCCCTTGTTGTCGACCCGATTTTCAGGGCTTCAACAGTGCCCAAGAAAGACAACACATGGAGAATGTGAGTGGATTATAGGGAAGTGAAAAAGGTCACGGTGAAGAATCAATACACTCTCCCTCAAATTGATGAATTGTTAGATCAATTAAAATTGTGTAGTGGTTATCACTAGGTTAGAATTGCAGAGCAGGACGTCTAGAAAACTGCATTCAGAACCAAGTAGGGGTTGTTCGAATGGATGGTGATGCCATTCGGGCTGTGCAATGCTCCAACCACATTTATGAGGGCAATGAATGACTTATTTCAGTCATTTCGTGATCATTTTGTTCTTGTGTATCTAGACGATATTCTTATGTATAATAGGACATGGGAGGACCACATGTGTCACATAAAGAAAGTGCTTGATGGTCTGAAGAAAGAGAAATTATATTTGAAACTGTCAAAGTGTGAGTTTGGAAAGACTTATCTGATTTATTTAGGCCATATTGTCAGTAATGGGAAATTAAGGATAGATCCCTCTAAAGTGGAGTTGATAATGAAGTGGCCTGAGCCCATGAATGTCACAGAAGTCCGAAGTTTTATGGGCATGGTGCAATATTGGAGAAGGTCCATAGTGAAATTTTCCATTATCGCATCCCCCTTGTATGCCTTGACTAGTGTGAAGCAGACCTTTCAACGGGTAGGAAAATAGCAGAAATCCTTCAACACAGTGAAAGAGGAGATCAGCACGGCCCCAGTGCTAGCCTTGCCAGAACTTCAGTAGCCTTTCAAAATTGAAATGGATGCCAATAAATATGCCATTGGTGTTGTATTGATGCAGCAAAGAAAACCTGTTTATTACCACTCAGAGACTTTTTCCTAGGCTGTTTTGAATTATCCTATGTATGATCGAGAGTTGTACACCCTGGTCCATAATGTAAAGTAGTGGAAACACTATCTGATCAGCAAGGAGACCATCATCCACACGGATCATCAGCCCTTGCAGTATCTTCAGTCATAGACCAAGCTTCAGCAAGCCTGTCACTTCAGATGGATGGGATTCCTCCAACAGTTTCATTTGGTAATAAAATATAAGAAGGGTTCCAACAACAAATTAGCAGATATGCTTTCTCGCCCTCCTATTTCTACATCTCTAGTTTTGCAAAATGTTTCTTTATCATTAGAAAGTTATGTTGAACAGTATGCTAACGATAATGATTTTAAAGAAATGCAAAACTGACTCGTGGATCACAAGTGGACAATTATTACTTGCAGGGAAATCTATTGTGCACCTTGGAAAATTGTGTATACCCAGTAATCAAAGGGTTCATGTAATCGGAAAGGCTCATACCTCTTTGGTGTCTGGTCATTTTGGCATTGAGAAAACTTTATGTCATTTGCAGAGGTTTTGTTTTTGGCCTCATATGAAAAACAGTGTGACTCGCTTTGTAAAGGGTTGTGTGTTGTGTTATGTTTCAAAGCCCTCTAATAGAAAACTTGGGCTCTACACACCACTCCCTATTCCGAGTCGACCATGGGAAAGTGTGTCCATGGACTTTGTAGGAGGTTTATCGATGTCTAGGAAAGGTCACGAATATTTGTATGTCATCCTGGATAGGTTTAGTAAAATGTGTATTTAAATGCCTTGCAAAAAGAAGGTCAATGCTGAGGAGACTATTTTTCTTTTCATTTAGCATGTTTGGGTCCATTTTGGGTTGCCCACATCCATTGTGTTAGATCGAGACTTCCATTTTCTTGGGGAGTTTTGGACCAATTTGTGGAGAATGATGGACACCAAGTTGAAAATAAGTACAACATTTCATCCACAGACCGATGGATAGACAGAGGTTGTCAACCACACCATGGTACACTTGTTGTGAGGTTATTCTGGGAAACATCCCAAGTTGTGGGATGAACAGCTTTCTTATGTGCAGGATGTATACAATTGAGAAGCACATTTATCTACACAGAGCTCACCATTTGAGACATGTTTTGGCTAGCTACCCATAGATCCCTTAGACATGGTCTTTGGGAAAGAGGAGGATGCCAATGGACGAGATGATAGGGACAAAGCACAAAAGTTCATTCAGCCGAGACAGGTAATTCATCAGGCAGTGTAGGAGCAATTGGAGAAGATTCAAGCTTGATGTCAAGCTCGACATGATAATCACTGAGTTGACCATCAATTTCAAGGTGGGGACAAGGTATGGCTCCATATCAACAAACATAGGATGAAGGGAGAATGAAAGAAACTGAGACCCATTAGATATGGTCCCTTCACCATATTGGCAAAGATTGGAGACAATGATTTTCATCTTGACTTGCTTGCTTATATGCAAATGTACTTCATGGTAAATGTGGAAAACCTGAAGCTTTATGAACCTCCAATGATTATGGATACCAAGGAGGTTGCACAGATTCCTATAGTGGATGATTTTGCACCCGCGTATCTAGATAAGTTGCCCGAAGATATCATACTCGACCGGAGGACCAGAACTTCACAACAGGGAGACGTGGAGTAGATATGTGTTGGCTTCAAAGGAATGCATCCAAGCAAAGCTCGATGGATGGAGAAGGAAAAAGTGAGGGAGGAATTTCCTTACTTACCAATTGACTAAAAACTCTTTTGGTGGTCCAAAAGCTCCTAGTGGGGAAGATTGATCCAGGTGAATCTTCAGAAAAGTATCAGTGGCATGACAAAAGGCTCAAAACTCAAAGTGTTAGAATCTAGAAAATCTTAGCATTGGATCGAAGTTCTCGTCATCCTGATTCGAACATTACAAAGGGCACTCAAATCCGAGTCCATATGAAAAAGCTAGAGAAAGTCAAAGTTTGAGTTTGACTTGTCCAGGTAGCAAGGAGAAGATGACATGGCATAGTTTCAGTGAATAAGGGAGCACCATGTGGCAGGATGCCACTAGACCCGGCATATTTCATATCGATGAAAAGGAGGAGACCAAACAATGTGTATTGTAGAGAGGAAACAGTTTGATTTCCAATCCATTTCGGAGGAAAAGTGTGAATTATATCAAAGTAGCAGCAACAGGTAGTAAAGGTTTCCAGAAAGGGTTTCTAGTGAGAAGATCAGATATTTACAAAGTAGACCTAGCTTAAATATTTGCAACATAAGTATTTTGTAGTAGCAGGATCTACATGGGGCAAGGAAGAGAAAGCACACAAAGATTTAAACCCTGGATTTCTCTAGTATATATGAGTACTCAAATTTTCCAAATATTCCACTAAAATATTTAGAGACCATGATACTATGGATTTGTCTTCTGGATTGGAAGATGAATTCACTCATATAGCTCGCCTCTCTAGCTCGACTTCATAAGATGTATGGTATATAGACAATGGAGTGTCAACACACATGACAGGAGCTAGAGACTACTTCTCCAGCTATAGGTAGGAGGATATGGACTTCTAGGTCCAGATGGGAAACAAAAATAAATGTACTCTAATTGGGAGAGGTACCATCGAGATTCAAAGGGAGTCGGGAGCAAGCACTAGTGTTACAGATGTGTTGCATGTGTTAGGCTTAGGTATGAACCTCATTTCAGTTTTTGAACTATAGGACAAGGGATATGATGTCTACTTCATAAGGAAGAAGTTGTTCATTAAACACCAGAACTAGAAGAAGGTGAAATAGATTGGGGTCCAGAGAAATAGTTTATATAAGTTGCAACTCGATTCTCCAAAGGCACTAGTCAATAGTACCAAATGCAGTGGGATCGACTTGAATGAATTGTGGCATAGGAGAATGGGACATTTACACCATGGAGCACTGAGGATGCTTTAGGAGACTATGAGAGGTGTTCCAAAATTGAGCATAGAACACAATGATGTATGCAATGGGTGTGTACTTGGGAAATATGCTAGGGCAGTGTTCCCAAGAAGTGACAATAGATCAGATGATGTGTTGCAACTTGTACACTCAGAAATTCGTTGTCGGATGTCCATCAAAACTCTCAGAGGGTACAAGTGCTTCATTACCTTAATAAATGACCACTTCAGGAAGACTTGGATCTACTTTTTGAAGACCAAGGATGAGGTTTTCAATCATTTCCAACAGTTTAAAGCTCTAGTGGAAAACTCAATAGGGAAAAATGTTAAGTTACTTCACACAGATAACAGAGGAGAGTACATAGATAGTGAACTCGCAAGATTATATGCGAAGGAAGGCATTAAGAGGGAGTGGATAGCTCCATACAATCCAAAGTAGAATGGAGTTTTTGAGTGGAAGAATAGGAGTAGTGAAGTTATATGATCAGGACATGCCCAATTTTCTATGAGAAAATCCATGTAGCATAATGATGTACACACAAAATAGGGTTCCTCATAGGGAATTAGGGAAGATAACACCAGAGGAGGTTTTCTGAAGGAATAAATTATAGGTTAGTCACTTCAAAATATTTGGTAGTATAGTACACAGCCATGTTCCAGATGAGAAACACACTAAATTAGATCATGGTGCAGAGAAGGGGTATTCCATTAGGTATAGTGAAAACTCAAAGGCATACAAGCTCTACATTCCTGGTAGTTGAAGGATTATCGTGAGATAGGATGTGAAGTTCATGGAGGAGAAGGCCTTCAAAATATCACATGAGATGTCGACAAGTGATCAGAGAGAGCCATTAGAAGCTCCATTAGTCCAATAGCAAGGACAGTTGCAGGGTCAGCAAAGTGTTAATATGAGCATCAGCTACGCTACAGGGGATCTAGCAAGTTCATATAAAATGGAGAAGCAAAGGCAGGTTGAGGAGCTAGTCAAACCACCCACCACTAGTGGTCAAACCAACAGAGAAGTTTTTCATATGTTGAAGGATATGCGGGATTTTATGGGGGCTCCTAGGACGAGCAAGAGGGAGTGCAAATAGTCAGACAAGTACCAAGTGTTGGTGGCACAGGTTGTTGAAACTTCTAGTTATCGGAAGGTTTCACAACATTAGTTGTGGCCAGATGCCATGGTGGAGGAGTATAGCTCAATCATGACAAACGATGTATGAGAGGTAGTGCATAGGCATGTAGATAAGTTAGTAATAGGCTCCAAGTGGATCTATAAAATCAAGTATGTTGTAGATGGAAATGTAGAGAATTACAAAGCTAGGTTCATGGCCAAGGGATATGCACAGAAGGAAGGTACATACTATGAGGAGACCTTCACCCAAGTGGCTAGATATACTTCCATCTGGTTCGTGATATCTCTCGCAGCTTAGATGGGTTGGCAGATTCACCAGATGGATTTCAAGACAATATTCTCAAACAAGGTGATAACGGAGGATATATACATTGAACATCCAAAGGGCTTCAAGGTACATGAGAAGGGCACACATGTTTGCAGGCTGAAGAGATCATTATACGGTCTCAAATAAGCTCCGGGGGCATGGTATGGTCTGATTGAAAGCTACTTGCAACAGATGGGATTTGTGAAGAGTGGTGCAGATTCCAACCTTTACTATCTAATGGTAGAGGGTGAGCCACTCATCCTTGTGTTGTATGCCGTTGACCTCTTCTTAGCAAGTGAGTCAGGGCTCATAGAGGATTGTAAGAGGAACCTAGCAGCAAAATGTGAGATCAAGGATTTGTGACTAATGCATTTCTTCTTGGGCCTGAAGGCATGGTAAAGGGATTCGGAGATGTCCCTTGGTCAAGGCAGATATACTACAGAGATCTTAAAGAGGTTCAAGATGCAGGATTATAGACGTATGTCCATGCCTATGATTAGTAACTGGAGGAAGATAGATGTGTTAGAGGACGAGGATGTGGAACCGAACTTGTATAGACAACTCATCAGTTCACTCATATATTTGGTCAACAAAATTCCAGACATATTTTTCACAGTCAATAGTTTCAATCAATTTATGGTGGGACCTAAGAGGGTGCATTGGACAATAGTGAGACATATAATGAGGTACTTGTGCAGCATATTCGAGTATGGGTTAAGGTATACTCAAGATGGTGGTATCAGGTTATGTGGTTATATGGATGTAGACTAGGCAAACAATTCAGTGGATAGCAAAACCACCTCTAAGTGTTGCTTTAGGGTTGGATCAGGGGTTGTATCTTGTTGCAGCAAGAAGCAAAATTTTGTGGTGTTGAGTTCTACAGAGGCAGAATACATGGCAGCTAGAATGGTCATATGCAAATAAATTTGGATTTGGAAGTTGTTAGTGAGTTTGTTCAGTCAGAGGATGGAGGTGACCCATATCTACTGCGATAATCAAAGTTGCATTAGGCTCTCTGAGAATCTAGTATTCCATGATAGGTCGAAGCATATTAAAATACGGTACCACTTCATCAGGTATTGTGTGCAGCATGGATTTATTTGGCTATAACATGTTCCCACATAATAGTAAGCATCTGATATACTCACTAAGGCCTTGGATAATGTAAAGTTTGTCTGCTTCAGGGAGCACATGGTTATAATGTAGAACAACTTTCTCACTAAAAGGGAGTGTTAGTTTTTTCTAGTAATAGACAAGTGTTCTAGTCTCCATGATGTCTAAGAGGCTAAGGAACACGAGAGATCACCAAAACCCAAAAAAGGGTTCACAGAAAAAAGTCATGGAGACACCTCAACTAAATTAATTAGCCATAATTAAAATATTTTTGAAGTCTAACTTAGGAAAAGTGGTTAATTAAAGTGAAATAATTGAGGACGTTTGCTTTTTCTCTAGAGGCTTCCTGAAAAGTTAATTGGCATAGTCAAGATGATCTTAGCCATTGGTTGAGATGTGATCGTGATCGTTGAGACTCTAACGATAGATTATAAGAGCAGGTCGAAGGGTTTGGAGAAGATGTCAATTGTGAGTTTAGCAGTTCGACTGCCCAGTTGCAGGTATTCAAAAAGGGCACAGTTGAAGCTAGGGAAGCATCGAAGGTAGGGGTTTCAACAAAGATTTTGGAGCATGATCCTGAAGGAGATTTTCCTCAGTATTTTCCAGTGTCCAAGAGATAGGAAGAGGTAGTTGAATTTTCCGTAGGAGGCCAAAATAGTAGTGGGAGTTAGCCATTTTATCAAGTGTGAGTTACTAGAGAGATCATATTTCAGTTTTCATTGGCCATATCAGTATCCTGGAGGTAGAGCAAGTTGGTCTAGCAGCTACAAGGAGCATAATTACTTGTTGGGACGAATTCCTAGAGGTTGTGTTAAAATCTAGAGACATGCAATCCACATTTTGGGTCGCAGTGCGAGCATATAAGGAGAGCGTGAGCAAGCTAGGAGAGGCCAGATTGATTTGCAACAGGAGACAATTTGTCTCTAGTAAATTTTGCCAATGGAGATTAGTATTTCGCGATGATACGCAGCCAATTGTAACTTCCTAAATTACTAAAGATAATAATAAAACCCTAATTTGTTGCACTGGTTTTTCCTTCAAGGTTTTTCTAGGGACATTTGTCCAAAAATAACTATGTCAAATTTTTATGTGTGTGTGCATATTTTCTTAGTTCCTGTTTTTATATTCCAAAGCATTTTTATTTGTGAATATTGTAATAGTGAATTTATCGTTATTTGTCATAAATTAATTTACAAAAGATAAATAAATTGTAGTAGTTAGAAGATAAATATCTAGTTTATTGTAATCAAGGAAATTTCACACCAACAACATTTACAAACAAAAATGGACTATGAATAGTCCACAAAAAACTAGAACAAGGCATAGGCCCCCTAAAATCGCTTGCGACCAAGCCAAAAAATGGTCAACATACATAAACAATTCAGGTGATGAATCCCAGCAAAAAACTAGTGGCCGCAACATAGCAAGTGACAACTCAACAAAGCCAAATAAGGGGCACAAGTAACAGCGACATAAAAACTGGATGACGACATCCAATTGAATCCTGAGTAGATCCTAAACCCTGACCATAAATCACTTGTAGTATTAGAGAGGGGACCTTGACAAAAGTGCAGAAGGCCACACCAATGCACCTGAGCATGCACTGAAGATAACAACAAAACATTCGCAACAAGCTCACCCACAAAAACCAATGTCAACAACAACTACAAATGTTGAAAACCCCAACCAAATGGAATGGACAAATGCATGAACGAAGGGGCTGAGGTGGCTAGGGTTCCAACTACCTAACCCCCCACTCCCCATCCTTGTTGTCTATTAATAAAATTACTTGTGGAAAAAAAATATTAAATAAATAAATAAGTGTGCATTTATTTATTTTCTATTGAATAAATAGTTAATAATAAAGAAATAAGAGGAATAACCAATTATATTTTTAAAATTAACACTTGTTACATTATTAAATTACAAATTATAATAAATTGTAAAATTGAGAATATGTATTCCCTAGTGGAGGTGAGAACCGAGGCGAACATGGCCGACAGATCCCATGAAGATTGACAACTGGGTTGGTGAGGTGGGTCGTACCTCAAGGCCCCCTGATACCATGCAAAGGAGGGGATGGTGTACAGGAGTAGCAGCTCTCGGGCGTGTGAGCATTTACGTCACCCTGGGGTTGGGAAGAGTGTTGAGCGGATAAGTGGGATGCGGAAGGAGTGGGGACTCTAGTTCAATGTGCAGGCGTAGTGATGGACTTACAATTGGCCTCCTGCTCGACAGTGAAAGAGGCAACGGGGATGCGCCAGAAGTGGTGGTTCCTTTAGTTTCCTTGGGGAGATACAGACTACTACGCCTAGGGGCAGCGAACTCCTGATCTTTCTCGAGCTGGACATAGCTAGATTGGGTTAGCAAATGTGGTGGAAAGGCAAGTGTTATTTTTGGGTCATTTGGGGCAAGGACTGCACCTACAAAAGCTAGCAGTGCATTAAAGAGGGTGGCACTTGGGGTGTATCTTGCTCTTGGAGAACTATCATCCTCCTCATTGTTGGTTCTATCCATTGGAGTGCCTGTTTCGAGGGGTAGCATGGGGACGACATCAACGGTGTGACCTCAAGCTCAATTTGGAGAACGGGAGGAACACCTTACATTGCAGCTGACAAGGCAGTGCTCTCGATGGAATTGGGTATAGTTTCTCAGCGACAAATGACACCTAATCTTCGACGAAGGCAGTCGAACCCTTTGGAGTAGCTAGGGACAGGGAGGGAGGAGTCCCTTATCATAGCAACCATGGTAGATGGCAATGGGAGTGTGGTGGGAGAGGCTTAGGGAGATGCTTCTAGCGTGCGCGGAGGACGAGGTGGCAGCCTTCGTGGTGGTAGACGGGGTGGCCGGAGTCGAGGGAGGTTGGGTTAGGGTAGTGGGGATGCAGGCACAAAGACACCTTGCACCGGCAACAATCCGAGAAAGATTGGCCCTCAGAGAGGTGGAGGGCGCAAGAAGGCCCAAACAACTACAAACGATGGCTATGGTGATGCCATGGACCCTCTAAGCCTGCACCACTCCTACCCAGATAGTTGTCGAGATCTAATTCAATCCTTGATGACCTGATGGATGCTGTAGAAAGAGCCAACAGGGAAAAGCACGACGAATTGATGGCTACTCTAGAACACATGCATTATTTCTAATGTCAGGTCAGGAAGCGAGTGGTGGTAGTCTGGAGGGGACAAAACTAATTAACGAAGAAAGTGGAATAGCTAGAGACTTGGATGGTGCACTTTGAAGGGCACGTTCAGTGCACCTTTCGTCCTCTGCCTCCTCCAGGAACTACTCCAAATAACCCAGCTTCAATCACCTTTGGTGACTAGTATGCCCTCTGGTTTTCTTTTTGTTTTGCTTGTCTATTGGAGCCTATGGCTCTCCCGTTTGTGGACACTAGAACTAGCATCTTTTTTGTATTTTTGTCGCCTTCTGTAGCTCACGATCAACAAACCCAGTAGAGTTGAAACCACATGTTTTTTGGAAATTTCAGATGTATATCTCTTTTTTCATAACGAATAGAATATTGATTTTAAAAAAATGAAAATATGTATATATTTAATTGTTTTATTTATAATATAAAGAGAAAAAAATTAACAAACAAAGCACACATATATATAGAAACAATTATTTAAAAAAAACTTGTATAATAAAAATAATTATTCTATAAACAAATTTAAGAAATAAGGATCATATGAATACGAACACAAATATTAATAATCATTATTATAGCAAATTTAAAACTATTTTTGGACGAGGTGGAAAACACAATAGGGTAATAGATTAATCCTAGATTTTGTATCGAGCTCTTTTAGAGTAGGAAGGGAGAGAACCGGAAAAACAGTAAAACAAATAGAATCGTTCTTCAACTACTAATAAAAATGGTCAAATGCGAAACAATAAATTTAAAAAAGATTAAATTGATTTACTGATTTAAAAACTTATATGCTGTAATTCTGAAATTTGTAACTTAACATATGAACATGTACGCACAAAACGACCCCAAATCTGTGACCGCCAAGTTGAATTCAAAAAAAACTTTGTTACCACAAACCTGAATTGAAAGACTGTTAAAATTAAAGAAAGTTGCAGGAGGGAACGGATCTTCAGCAGTGGAATTAATCAGAGAATAACGAAAGCATTTGCCTTACAAGTAGAAATACATTTACAAACGCCATTACAAAACTTTGCATTTCTGAACAGTATTCAAGTTAAAATCAGCCTCAGTCTAGCATTCAAATGCATTTCTAACCTACACTGTATCGAAATGCAACGAAATCACTTTCATCTTCTGTATCTCCATAGATCTCCCAATCTGAACCTCCTGACGATGCCCTAGTCCTATCGACTGCAACGCTAGCACTCCGCAACTTATCTTTACAACCTTGCTCTGGATGCCTAATTAAATCCCCCAATGTTGAACGCCGTTTCTGCCGCAGCTTTCTTGATTTCGCTAGGGGTTTTCCCTGCAGGAAATCTTTGATCTTCTGAAACAACCCTACCTTTCTCCTGCAGCTACAAGACTTGCCTAAATTGTCAGCGTTTCTGCCTCTAAGAATCGGTGGAGGACTCAACGGCAGAACCCTGCGACCTGATTCACCCTCCTTCCTGACGTCCGTCTTAGGCTTCCCCGGCTCTGCTTCCCAATCGAAAGGGACTCTTCCCTGAACCGGAGCCCTATAGTAACTGCAAGAAGATTGACCGATATCTTCTTCTCGGCTTAAAAGTCGTTTCACAAAACTGCCGCCTTCTTCAATCTTTTCGATCTGCAACGAAACATCGTGATTTTCTTCAACGGCGCTTCCTTTAATAGACAGATTTTTCATTATTTTGCATCCTTTCAAATCCAAAGGTGCAATCCCTGAAACCTTTCCATTCTTCATGGTTTCTGCTGCATGCACTAATCTGCTACTCACCGTAAACAATTCCTGGAAGTGACTTTCTCTGTGGTAGAAGCCGGAGCTTTAATATAGAGTGGGAGGATCGATATAGCTGTGTTCTATAACTGGACTGTATTTGGCAGGATCTCATGAAGCATTAATTAGAGCATCCCTCGCGCCTATTTTCAATGATGAATTTGATTAAGGAGAACTACATTTTGTATTTTAAATTGATAAAGCTCGACGTTCGATGTAACTTCCCCGGTACAACCCGCGTTGTCGTTGTGGCTCGCGATCCGTGCACACAGCGGCCTACTGCTACATTCTATAACTGATCTCTCCCAATCTTATTCCCCGAGCCCTGAGATGAAAATTCCGGCATGATTTTGAGAAATTTTGGCGGAAATTTTTGAAAATCCAGTGGTTAAGGTTTAAATTAATTTTGGGTTGTTGCAGGTTTTTAATGGTAAAGAATCTATTTTCGCTATTAAAAAAATGATTTAAAAAACTAAAGATTTCGATCGAATTTCCGTGAGAAATTCGCCCTCAGGTCGAAATGGCAAAATTGTGGGTTTTTTAAACTATAAAGAATGCATTGGACAATTTTAAAAGCTTTATGATGCACGAAGTTCTACGTTGCTGTTAAGTATTATATTTATAATACTGTTGTGGGGTTGAATATTTTCATCAACTTTGTGCTTGTGAGTTTGTTAGGTGAGGATTACATGTTTGATAATGAGTTTGTTTTAAGTTGTTTAATAGGTAGGATTTGCGTGTTTTAGAATATTTTCAGGTATTGAATCTATTTATGTATTTAAAAATGTATTTTAAACAACAATAAAATCACATTCTAGCTTGAAATTGTATAGTAAAATTTGGATGAAAAAGATTATTTTTTATAATAACATTAATTTAATTTTAAATCTTCTAGCATAGTTTAATGTCTTGTTATAATAATATTAATTTAATTTTTAGCTTGGACCATAGTTTAATAGGTAAGTTCCAGAAAAATAAAATACTATGTACCAACAAATTTGAAATTACTCTTATTTTTGAAAAAAACATAAATAAGTACCTAATTAAAGTAAAGTTAAAATTTTAATAATAGCCATCAAAATCAAATCGATATCACATAAAATACCACAACAATAATTTAATTTTCAAATTATAATCCAATAACATAATATCAAATTGATATATCATTTGTTAAAAAGCAAAAGACTTTTTCTTCACATTTATAAAAATATATATATTACATTTAAATTTATATTTCAAAATAGACACATAGTTTAGTATTTATTTATTATTTTTTTTATAAATAATTCAATAAAATGTTATCATATTCATAATTAGAATTTCTAAAGTTTTTTTCTTACTTTTAGAACCATCCGTTCACATTTATTATGTTACAATCAAAATTAATTAAATTAGTATTAATATTTTTATTTAATTTTAATGTAATAATCATATAATATATAGTTTGATTTAGTTATAAAAATATTAATAAAATAACTTAATGCTTCATTTCTTTGTTATGAATTTAAAAGTCAGTGATTCTTTCTAACGTGGAAAAGGAGTTAAAATGATTTAAAAGTTAATGGTTATCAATAATTAAGTAAAGCGAAATAAAAGTAGATTGAGTGGTTGAGGTGGATTGTTAAGAATGAAATAAAAGTAGATTGAGTAGTTGAAGTGGGTTATTAACTCTCTCACCATGTGGGTTAGAATCCTTGAAATGATATGTGATTAGTATGAGACGTCTAAACTCTTGCTTTTAACCCTGATTTA
>APFE030337809.1:115808-130113 GCA_000404065.3 Pinus taeda | reverse complement strand
TGGCTATGGTGATGCCATGGACCCTCTAAGCCTGCACCACTCCTACCCAGATAGTTGTCGAGATCTAATTCAATCCTTGATGACCTGATGGATGCTGTAGAAAGAGCCAACAGGGAAAAGCACGACGAATTGATGGCTACTCTAGAACACATGCATTATTTCTAATGTCAGGTCAGGAAGCGAGTGGTGGTAGTCTGGAGGGGACAAAACTAATTAACGAAGAAAGTGGAATAGCTAGAGACTTGGATGGTGCACTTTGAAGGGCACGTTCAGTGCACCTTTCGTCCTCTGCCTCCTCCAGGAACTACTCCAAATAACCCAGCTTCAATCACCTTTGGTGACTAGTATGCCCTCTGGTTTTCTTTTTGTTTTGCTTGTCTATTGGAGCCTATGGCTCTCCCGTTTGTGGACACTAGAACTAGCATCTTTTTTGTATTTTTGTCGCCTTCTGTAGCTCACGATCAACAAACCCAGTAGAGTTGAAACCACATGTTTTTTGGAAATTTCAGATGTATATCTCTTTTTTCATAACGAATAGAATATTGATTTTAAAAAAATGAAAATATGTATATATTTAATTGTTTTATTTATAATATAAAGAGAAAAAAATTACAAACAAAAGCAGACACATCATATATAAAACAATTATTTAAAAAAAAAAAAACTTGTATAATAAAAATAATTATTCTATAAACAAATTTAAGAAATAAGGATCATATGAATACGAACACAAATATTAATAATCATTATTATAGCAAATTTAAAACTATTTTTGGACGAGGTGGAAAACACAATAGGGTAATAGATTAATCCTAGATTTTGTATCGAGCTCTTTTAGAGTAGGAAGGGAGAGAACCGGAAAAACAGTAAAACAAATAGAATCGTTCTTCAACTACTAATAAAAATGGTCAAATGCGAAACAATAAATTTAAAAAAGATTAAATTGATTTACTGATTTAAAAACTTATATGCTGTAATTCTGAAATTTGTAACTTAACATATGAACATGTACGCACAAAACGACCCCAAATCTGTGACCGCCAAGTTGAATTCAAAAAAAACTTTGTTACCACAAACCTGAATTGAAAGACTGTTAAAATTAAAGAAAGTTGCAGGAGGGAACGGATCTTCAGCAGTGGAATTAATCAGAGAATAACGAAAGCATTTGCCTTACAAGTAGAAATACATTTACAAACGCCATTACAAAACTTTGCATTTCTGAACAGTATTCAAGTTAAAATCAGCCTCAGTCTAGCATTCAAATGCATTTCTAACCTACACTGTATCGAAATGCAACGAAATCACTTTCATCTTCTGTATCTCCATAGATCTCCCAATCTGAACCTCCTGACGATGCCCTAGTCCTATCGACTGCAACGCTAGCACTCCGCAACTTATCTTTACAACCTTGCTCTGGATGCCTAATTAAATCCCCCAATGTTGAACGCCGTTTCTGCCGCAGCTTTCTTGATTTCGCTAGGGGTTTTCCCTGCAGGAAATCTTTGATCTTCTGAAACAACCCTACCTTTCTCCTGCAGCTACAAGACTTGCCTAAATTGTCAGCGTTTCTGCCTCTAAGAATCGGTGGAGGACTCAACGGCAGAACCCTGCGACCTGATTCACCCTCCTTCCTGACGTCCGTCTTAGGCTTCCCCGGCTCTGCTTCCCAATCGAAAGGGACTCTTCCCTGAACCGGAGCCCTATAGTAACTGCAAGAAGATTGACCGATATCTTCTTCTCGGCTTAAAAGTCGTTTCACAAAACTGCCGCCTTCTTCAATCTTTTCGATCTGCAACGAAACATCGTGATTTTCTTCAACGGCGCTTCCTTTAATAGACAGATTTTTCATTATTTTGCATCCTTTCAAATCCAAAGGTGCAATCCCTGAAACCTTTCCATTCTTCATGGTTTCTGCTGCATGCACTAATCTGCTACTCACCGTAAACAATTCCTGGAAGTGACTTTCTCTGTGGTAGAAGCCGGAGCTTTAATATAGAGTGGGAGGATCGATATAGCTGTGTTCTATAACTGGACTGTATTTGGCAGGATCTCATGAAGCATTAATTAGAGCATCCCTCGCGCCTATTTTCAATGATGAATTTGATTAAGGAGAACTACATTTTGTATTTTAAATTGATAAAGCTCGACGTTCGATGTAACTTCCCCGGTACAACCCGCGTTGTCGTTGTGGCTCGCGATCCGTGCACACAGCGGCCTACTGCTACATTCTATAACTGATCTCTCCCAATCTTATTCCCCGAGCCCTGAGATGAAAATTCCGGCATGATTTTGAGAAATTTTGGCGGAAATTTTTGAAAATCCAGTGGTTAAGGTTTAAATTAATTTTGGGTTGTTGCAGGTTTTTAATGGTAAAGAATCTATTTTCGCTATTAAAAAAATGATTTAAAAAACTAAAGATTTCGATCGAATTTCCGTGAGAAATTCGCCCTCAGGTCGAAATGGCAAAATTGTGGGTTTTTTAAACTATAAAGAATGCATTGGACAATTTTAAAAGCTTTATGATGCACGAAGTTCTACGTTGCTGTTAAGTATTATATTTATAATACTGTTGTGGGGTTGAATATTTTCATCAACTTTGTGCTTGTGAGTTTGTTAGGTGAGGATTACATGTTTGATAATGAGTTTGTTTTAAGTTGTTTAATAGGTAGGATTTGCGTGTTTTAGAATATTTTCAGGTATTGAATCTATTTATGTATTTAAAAATGTATTTTAAACAACAATAAAATCACATTCTAGCTTGAAATTGTATAGTAAAATTTGGATGAAAAAGATTATTTTTTATAATAACATTAATTTAATTTTAAATCTTCTAGCATAGTTTAATGTCTTGTTATAATAATATTAATTTAATTTTTAGCTTGGACCATAGTTTAATAGGTAAGTTCCAGAAAAATAAAATACTATGTACCAACAAATTTGAAATTACTCTTATTTTTGAAAAAAACATAAATAAGTACCTAATTAAAGTAAAGTTAAAATTTTAATAATAGCCATCAAAATCAAATCGATATCACATAAAATACCACAACAATAATTTAATTTTCAAATTATAATCCAATAACATAATATCAAATTGATATATCATTTGTTAAAAAGCAAAAGACTTTTTCTTCACATTTATAAAAATATATATATTACATTTAAATTTATATTTCAAAATAGACACACTGTTTTACGTATTTACACTATTATTTTATTTTTTAATATTAATAATTCAAATTTAAAATGTTTATAATACTTCATAATTAAAATTTCCCTACCAGTTTTTTTCCAACTTTTAGAACCATCCGTTCACAATTATTAAATATTAACTAATCAAAATAAATTAAATTTACTATAATATATTAATTTAATATTTAAAATGTAAATAAATTCATATAAATATAATAGTTTGATTAGTTTTATAAAAAAATAAATTAATAAAAATAACTTAATGCTTCATTTCTTTGTTATGAATTTAAAAGTCAGTGATTCTTTCTAACGTGGAAAAGGAGTTAAAATGATTTAAAAGTTAATGGTTATCAATAATTAAGTAAAGCGAAATAAAAGTAGATTGAGTGGTTGAGGTGGATTGTTAAGAATGAAATAAAAGTAGATTGAGTAGTTGAAGTGGGTTATTAACTCTCTCACCATGTGGGTTAGAATCCTTGAAATGATATGTGATTAGTATGAGACGTCTAAACTCTTGCTTTTAACCCTGATTTATTAGACTTTGTTGATTATATATTATACTTTAATTACTTTATATATATATATATATATATATAATTTAGTTTATTTTAAACAAATTAAAACATTATAATAATATATTTAATATGAACTCAACATGTCATGGGTGGCAGTTATCTAACCCAATATGCAATGAGATGTTTGTAATGTTCCGCTACCTTTATTATATATTGTAAACATTTTTACTTGGTAAAATTAATTTATATATATATATATATATAATATATATTAATATATATAAATAATTAATTAACAGTCTAATTCATCTTAGCTTTAGATAATACTATGTGCTGAGAAGAGATAAAATCTCTTAAGTTGAAAATATTTTTTAGAGTGAAAATAGATTTGATTCCTCTTGGGGCTAGGTAAATCTAGAGTAATTGAATAGGGGTAAGGAAGATGAATTCCCAACCTCCCAAAATAAACTAAGAGTTATATTAGTTGTTTTAAACTTTTATTTATCTACTTTAAAAAAAGATTATGAAAATCATTACTATAATAAATATTTAGAAATTATCATTTAATAAGAGAAAGTGTTTTTCAGCTTCAACTCTAGTATAATTATAACAAATATAACAATTTGTTTGCCCACTTTTTTAACCCAAACTTTTTAAGAATTATCAACTCTCCATTTAACAGTGAAACTTAATATTTTTTATATTCTATGTTATTGCGCCCCACTTCACCCAAAATGGAAAAGATATTATGAATGTAATGTCCTTTCATGTTATGTAGATTTGACTTGGTCAAATTACATAAAAAATAAAAATAATAGTAATAATAATAAATAAATCAAATAAAATAGAGGTAAAATAGACAATTTATCATTGGTGGTTTTGGGCTCCATGTTTTGACAACCCATGGTTTTTCTAATGGTATTATTATGTAAGAAGAAATATTATAATTATGATGATGATGATGGTTAACGTCCACAAAGACCAATATGGTTTATCATACCTTAAGAAAGTAAGTGATTAAATTAGGCTCTTTAATATTTTATTTCTATGATAAAAAAGAAGGGAGAGAAACATTTTGAGATCATTGTAGTTTTTCTCACTTAACAAGTCAAGAACATTTGTAGTGTGGCAAATGTTTTGAAAAGGAGAACAGATGTGAGTAAGGGTCAAGCAATCTAGGAGAAAGTGTTTTTCATCTTCAACTCTCTTAGTATCGCAAAGGGGGCAAATTCTTTCATCTCAAAGTGTTTTAAGAATAGACCATCTGATTTCACTCTAAATCTCATTATAACACCGTCATCCCACATTTACCCAAGTAACTGGCCAACTGGGGTAAATATACGATGAGAGGCCACTGTATGAGATTCAACCTCCTAGGTGACCTTAAGGATGTGCAATCAAAGGAAACATACCACACAAACCCTCCACATCAGCAATAGGACACCTAGGAGCAAACCCAACCACTCAAGTAACCAGCCCCTGAGACAAACTGAAGTTTTAGACCACCAAACCCGCGGACGCTCCCTCGATATGGGCATGCATGCGTCCAGGAGGCTCCTAGTGTTGTGCATGCGTCTCCGAGATTTGAGCCACTTTTTCAGGCCCAGAGCCCAGGTCACTGCCCAAAACTCAATGACACTTTCATAAACGAATTTACACAACATAACAACAATGTATTTGCAAAAACAAGGACAAGGTCTAGACTGAACGCTTACTAGCCATGACAGGAATTTCATCAAACATGTCACAAATATGTAATCAACAGGTGTAAACAAAAAATCTGATCATAGGGGTCTCATACTTATCTGAGAAATGATAAGAAGTATTGTTCCCTTATATCATTAGTTGCATTATCATTTGTTAGGTCATAGATACACTATTCATTCATATACAAATCAAAACATCAAGAGAGTCATACATCATCACTGTCATAAACCATGCTTATAGCCAGCATAATAACAACATTAATATCAAGGATACATCAGCATATAATACACGCATAAACCAGTGCATTTATGCATAAGATTTCAAGGAAATAACCTCTTATTAATGAATGAAAAAGCTAACCTAGGATGGGACTACCACGTTCCACCCGACCATAGAATGGTTGAGCCAATTCTCTCTTTAGCCATGCATCCCTGTGCCATATTCCAAGCTTGAATGTGGGACTCAAACCAAAAGAACCAACCATGGCATCCAGAGGCTAAACAACCTCACCCTCATCCATGGAAATCAGGCTCTACCACAATCCACACTAGATCACTAGGCCAACACAATAAACATGTAATAACAGGCTTTACCATTACCTCCACCAGATCACTAGGCCAAAACAAGCATGGATGCCATTGGATTTCTCCACCTACACCGTGAGGAATTTTCATGTCTCCTAGTCTCTCGAGATTTACCGTAATCCACAGTTCGATCTAGGGATCACTAGGCCCTAAACCAAGACTCAACCCTCTAGGCTTTATCATATAACCAGTCATTTATAGGAAAGTATTCCTAGGCCTAATCAAGGGCAACTACCTCTAGGCTTTACCGTAATCCACAGTCTGGTTCAGGGATCACTAGACCATGTGTTCTTTCTTTTGGAGATCCAACTCACTTAGCTTCAAATCCATCCGGAAATCCAACTCAACCAAAACATGAGAACCCCATCACACCATGGTTATATGGAAATGGAAAGGCTAGGCTGAAAACATTGTCACACCTAGAAAAACCCATGCCATAACAGCAAAGAACCACATGCAATGCCATGCATGCCAAATCTAGCAAGGAAAACACACATGCAAATCAATAGCTATAAAGAATCTTGATGTAGTTGCTTGATCCTTCTCTTCCTTTCTTGCTCCGTCCTTCCTCTTGCCTTCTTTGCTTTTCTTGATCCAATATCAAAGTGCTCTAAGAAAAATCTAAGTGTTCAAGAGTGAGAAAGAGAGAATAATGAAAGAGCTCCAAAATTGAACTGACAAAAGGTTACAAACTGATCCTCATAAGCTTTTTTATCAATTAGGCCTTTATTTTCTTCATTTTCCATTATTTTCCTTCATTATCCTCCTCACATGCAACCTATGACCTTTCACCTTTATTTTCTCCTAATTTCCATTATTTTCATAAATAAATGTGCCAAAAATGTCATTTTGCCTGTCCAAAGCCTTAGTCATTGTCTTTTCCAATTTCCTTAGCCATAATAAACCAAATGAACACCCACATTAAAATGTCTTGCCCAACATTCAGCTTGGAATAAGTGTCCCACCAATCGTGGATATTATGTTTGCCTTTATTAACTTTTATCACATGGAATTTTCACCAAGGTTGTTACATAACCCTCCCCCTTAGGGGACACCATCCTCGATGTTCAACCACACCTATACCTCAGCAAAACCGCTAAAAATATAACATACTACCCATGGAGATTTATAACATAGCTCGATGCAATATTTACAATGATCACCCTTGCTAAGAAGCAAACCAACATGAAAACATAACAACATAATAAAATGACACCCACACCACTTATTGGAGCTTTATAACATAGCTCATGGCGGTATTTAAATCCATATACATATGTACATATATCAAAACATCACCCAAACATGTACCAAATACATATACCAAAACATTCGCTCAACCAGCAAATAAGGAAGGATACATAGCCCACATATGATCGCCATCTCCCATGTAGCTTCATCAGGCCCTAGTGCTTCCATTGCATTTTAACCTGCTTGATTTCTTGGTTCTAGAGAATTAGCACCTTTTTCTGCAATATATACTGAGGCTCTAGCTGGAATTATCCATCTAGCTCCACCTGTAATATAGACCAATCAATCACGATCAGCATCTTTAACATACTTCTTAAGTAGTGACACATGGAAAACATCATGGACTTTCACTGTCGGAGGCCGACTAGATCTGATTAGTGACCAAAATTGACAAGAGATTGAAATCCTGGAATCATAGATTTTTATCGAGAGCTGGGCGCCTTGTACTGATAACATTAGTCCTGGAAGCCACCCCTGTATATTGGATGTCACTTGCCTGGATCCCCTAGGGAATACTTGGACACATCCAATAGATATGCTATCAATACCTATGGAATGAACAAAAGGAAGGTAAAACTTTTTCTTGGGTAAGTTGGAAGAAAATCGCATTACCAAAAAAATGGGGGGGATGGGGACTAAAAGACCTATCTATTTTTTCCCAAGCACTTGTAGCCAAGATGAGCTGGTCCCTTCTCACTTCACAGAATCTTTGGACAGCTGTGGCCTACCACAAACATATATGGCCGCAGCAACTATTGGACTGGGTAAGATAACCAAATTGGCCTCGAGTGGGCATTTCCATGGTATGGAAAGCAATCCTACAATCGATGCCTTTCATGAGATCAGGCTTGGCATGGCACATAAAAAATGGTGCATCTGTTCGCTTAGGTATTAACCCCTGGATAGGAGCGGGTAACAGATATCATTTACCACTTGAGCTCATACAATTCCTACAGCACAGGAGTACCTTGACGATTGCACACATTGTTGATCCCAATCACAGCACTATAATCTGGAAAAATTGGAGGACAGCTCCTAAATTGAACATTCCTACACAATGGCAACAGTCCTGGGAATCATATCTTTCTGCTCTGTCTAAAGCTCATGTACACCTTAATCATGACCCAGATGTCCTAGTCTAGATACCAGCTGAACATGGGAAATACACCCCAAAATAGGGATACATTCAACTGTTGTTGGATCGCAAGCCTACTCACTCCAAAGCATGGTGGCAATAGATCTGGAAAATGAAAACCCCTCCTAAGGCACGCCTCTTCATGTGGATTGTGTTAAGTAACAAAACTCCTACAGGCGAGGCCCTTATGCACAGATCTATCCATGGCCCGAACTGGTGCGTGCTCTGCAAACAAGACTAAGAAAACAATGATCACCTGTTTCTCCTTTGTCCGACTGTCATACATTTCTGCAAGTTATAACACAACATCTCTCCTTGCAGAACGCATGGCAAGGCACTTCTATTATCCAAGCATGGAATAGCTAGATTGTAGCACACTAGGGAGCTAAGGCACAATGCCTACCTCTCATCATCTATTGGACCATATGGCTCACTCGGAACAAAAAAATATTCAAGAATGAAACTGTCATCTGGCCACTACTCTTAGCAAAGGTTGTAGCAGCTTATCAGGACATCCCAGAAGAGGCAAACCCACACATTCGCAGAACCTCGGCACCGAGAAGAATCAATAAATCCAAACCGTGGGCTTTTTTCGATGGAGTTTCCTAACCACATGGTTGCGAAGGGGGCATCATGATATAAATCTCTGAATAGCATTCCTTTAAGGTCCAGCTAGGTCTAGTAGAGGGAACAAACAACTATGTCGAGCTTATTACCCTCAGACACCTACTCCATTTTGCATTAGCACATGATTGCACTTCTATTCAGATCTATGGGGATTCCAAAATTATTATCAACTGGTTCAACAACAAAAATCATTATCATGCTATTTCTCTACAAAAAAGTTTGGACGAAGTCTACAATTACAAAGCAGAGTTTAACTCAATCTCTTGTCATCATATATATAGGGAATATAATGAAGATGCTGACAGACTTTCCAAGGAGGCTCGCTACTACCCCGAGGCTTATGGATAATCTCTAAACAAATGGGAACAAACTTCTACCAATATCGCCACATGCCATACATAGACCAGGATTACCATAAGGTGGAAAGGCCCTAATTATATACATTATTTTTTGTTGTTTTTATCAGACTTTCATCCAAATATGTAAATATTTATATATGCTGAAATATAGACATTCAGTTTGAACATGTATAGGAAATGGCAAGGCCATTCATATTTTGCTACAGTTTGATTTGCATTGGTCATGGACCAACAGAACTCGCATATGCCTCAGGCATCTACTACATGTAATTTTTCTACTTAACGAAAGATTACGATTTTTCTATTCGAAAAAAAATATATAATTGCATATTATATATAAATTATAACTTTATAATATATATATAATTTAAAAAAATATTAATAATAATTTATTATTAAAAAAAAAGAAATGGGTCTCGTAGGAAAAAACGAAACAAAATGGAAAGCAACAACAATGACGATATGAAAAAAATTCAAGAGGACATTAGCAAGTTAAATAAACGCTTGGATAACATAGAGAAGTCAGTTAGTAAACAGGACCAGATGGCCAACGATATCTCTTACTTAAAAAATTGATGACCCGACATTTCGGGGAGACTGATCCACCTTCAACTACACAAAGTCCCAAGACTCTGGAAGGTGATACTTCTCCACATCATGAATTCCTGAGGCATGAGCAGCAGTAAATACAACAAATTCACTTCGAAGGAAGCCAATATTATACTAAATCTTCTGAAAGGAACCATCTTAAAATCAAAAATGAATTACCTAAGTATGATGGTAAGAACTATAAGGGCATTGTCGTATGGGTAAATAATATGGACACAATATTTTTAGCAAACCCTCCACTCGAAGAGCAAGAAAGAGTCATGACTACATCCAATTACTTAGAAGTAGAAGTGTACGATTGGTTTTTGTGGTGAGCATCTAAATATACGGGTTGTTCGTTTAATTGTAAAAACTTTAAAAACGCCCTATTAAAAAGGTTCCATGACGAGGAGGAGGATGATGTCTACGAGAGATTCGTTCACCTAAAACAAAAAGGATCAGTGAGTGGATACACTCATGAGTGGGGGTTTGAGGGTTTTGAAGACACTGATGCTCTTGGAAATCAGAGTTGAAGGCGGGAGTTTCCTGGAAGTGCTAGGGTTTGCAAGCGTTCGTAAGAGTTGCCATGGAAGCGCGCAAAGGAGGGAGCTCCACTCCCTCCTACAGGCAGGCAATGGCTAGCCGAGGGAAGAAACCATTAGAGAATGTCAGAGGATCTTCAAGAGAAGGGATAAGGAATATGGAAGAGGAGCAAGAACTAAACAAGTTAAGGGAGAATAACAGCGATAAAGAAAATTAGGAAGAAGACAAGGAACAGGAACGAAAACCAAAGCACAAAAGGGGCCATGTAAACCCAAAGCTGAGGTCACACCCAGAGTAGATTTAAATGATCTTGCTCTACAGGCGCACAGGGACCATATGCAGACATATGCTATCATTTGTAAATTCATGGGATTATGGCCCACAGAAAAGGCTCTACATACATGGATTAAATACAACTAGAAACCAAAAGGAAGCATTGACCTACATCTTGGGTCAAAGGGTTTCTTTACTGTAGTCTTCACAAATATTGAGGATAAAGACAGGGTGTTTGAAGGAGGGCCATACTTCTATGCAGTAGCAAGCCTCTACATGTGGCCATGGATGATGAATTTTGTCCCTAAGAGAGAAACTTTCACTTTGGTCCCAATCTAGGTAAGACTCTACTCACTACCTCTTGATTACTAGCAAACGGAATCGTTATCTGCCATAGGAAACAAGTTAAGGCATTTTGTCAAAGCTTCTGAGGCCACCAAAAGGGGAAAGTACACTTCCTTCACACGAATATGTGTGGAGATGGATCTCTCGGGAGCTCTACTAGATGAGGTCATCTTGGAAGTTTTTGATGAAGAATGGGTGCAAACAGTAGACTATGAACATATTCCTTTCAGATGCCGGAAATGCCATGAGCATGGGCACCTATTTAGAGACTACCCTCTCAGTAAAATAGAGAACAGAAGTAAAGCGACCACAATGAAAGATACTAAAGGCTTTCACAAAGTGGTACATAGAGGAAAAGGGGGCAAGAGGGGACCAAAGCAACATCAAATAGAAGGGCCACAGACTAATCTGAATAGGTTCCAAGTACTCGAAGAAGAAGAAGAAGAGATAACAAAAGTAGATCAGGTAATGGAAGGAAGCCCAGTGGAGAAGGAGAGAGAGGAAGACACAGTACAAACACAGGATACTAACAGACAGAAAGAGGCTATGCTGAGCGATGCAGAACCAGAGATGGACCAAGAAATGACCCTGAGTGAGATGGAAATGGAGGATCATGAACTGCAGGAGATTCTTGACAGGGAACACCTAGATCTGGAAGGGTTCTTGAAACAGGGGATGATGAGTGGGGTAGACTCATTACCACCAGAAGAGTTCAATAGGGTACAGCAGCTGTTCCTATGGAAACCTCAAGCTAAAGGGTTGGATAGGCAAAGAAAAAATGAAAGGCAGGGCAACGAAGGTGTGAAACCTATGAAAATCACACCGATATTAGCACCCAAAAATCCAAGAAAGAAAAGAGGCAGGAAAAAGTAGAACGAGTTGTTGATGGAGTGTGGAAAACTAATGATAGATTCAGGTAAGATGAAATATCTAACCAATTACTCCTTTACAAATCTTTAATTATGAAGTTTACATCTTGGAATATCAAAGGTCTAGGTAGTAAAAGAAAACAAAGAATTCTTAGTAACAAAATGAAACAAGAAGCTCCTGATATGATCTTTATCCAGGAAACTAAATGTTCCATTCAAAAAATAAAATAAATTCACAACAAATGGCTCAATCAATTTGAATTTCTAGAATTCAAAGCATATAATAAAGCAGGGGGCATACTTACTCTTTGGAACCCCCAAAAGATTGGTATAATAGATGTTTAGGCATCTAGAAATTATTTATCATTGGTTATATAGTCGATGGGATATAGGGAGACCTATCTGGTCACAGATGTATATGGCCCTCAAAGAATGGATCACAAACTCAGGTTTCTAGATTCTCTTATGGAGCTCAGAGACAGACATGTTGATGTACCATGGATCTTGTGTGGTGACTTCAACATGATCAAATCACTTTCAGAGAAAAAGGGGGTACCAGAACGTTAAGCAGAGACTCTACAGCTTTTCAAACTTTTATAGATAATATGAAGCTTGTGGATACTGACATGAGTAATGGTCTCTTTACTTGGAACAATAAAAGAGGAGGAGAGTCTCAAGTAGCCTCAAAGTTAGACAGATTCATAATCTCAGAGGATCTTATGCTCACCAATAAGGAAATGATAGTCAAAATTCTCCCCTTTGGAGGCTCGAACCATTGGCTTGTTCAACTTGAGGTTCAGGGCATTGGTACCCCCAAGAATAGACCTTTCATATTTGAGAATATCTGGCTCACCCACCCGGACTTCATCAACAAAATTTCAAAATGGTGGACAGAAGAACTACATATTCAAGGTACAAGTATGTTCCAGCTTCACAAAAGACTAAAGCACATCAAGCTCATACTTAAAGATTGGAACAAGAATTAATTTGGCAATATTTTTACAGCAAAAAAAGTTGTTGAAGATAAAATGCGGGTACTCAATCAAACCCTTATCATAGACGGCTTTGATAAAGATAGAAACGACCAAGTCACCAAACACCATCAAGGCTGGGATAATTTATGTAAACAAGAGGAAATATTTTGGTCCAAAGTTCAATGGATGAAAGAAGGGGAGCGTAACACTAGATTTTTCCACAGATCTACCATAGCGAACAGATTTCATAATAGAATATCTTCGATCAAGGATGAGGGCGGTCATCTTCACAATTCCCATGAAGATATAGAAGATTTTATCAACACTTTCATGGAATAGCACAGGAAACCATTTCAGACAGAGAGCATTTTATCAGGGATTTAACAGGATATATTCCTAGACTGGTTACTAGACAGGATAATTTCAATCTCAATAGGCCAGTGACAGAAGAGGAGGTTACTGAGGTCATCAAAGAAATGCAGAATGGTAAAGCACCAGACCCTAATGGTTTCAATGTGTATTTCTTTAAAGCTTGCTGGAACACAGTTAAACAGGATATTCTAAACGTAGTGGAAGATTCTAGGTTGAATAAAACTATTTTGAAGGTGCTCAATACTTCCTTCATCTACCTAATCCCCAAACAGGACAATGCTCAGACTCCAGACAGGTTTAGACCCATAGCCTTGTGTAATGTGGGCTATAATATAATATCCAAGGTTGTGGCTAACAGACTCAAACCACTTCTTCCTACTCTAGTTTCTGTGGAGCAATTTGGTTATGTGGAGGGTAGACAAATTCTCAATAACATCATTCAAGCGCATGAGATGGTGCACTCTTTGATAAGCAATAGGAAGACTGGTATGATTATGCAATTGGACCTAGACAAAGCTTATGATAAGCTGAATTGGACCTATATAAGGAAGGTCCTTATTGCTTTTGGGTTTGATCATAACTAAGTAAGATGGGTCATGGCCTTGGTAACTTCTTCCAGCTTCTCAATTCTTGTTAATGGTTCTCCTTCCAAGACCTTTACTCCTTCCAGCGGCCTTAGGTAGGGTGATGCACTCTCTCCCTTTCTCTTCATCCTCATGATGGAAGGACTGGGTCGGTCTATCAAGCATGCGAAAGAAGTTGGTAATATCAAAGGCCTCCAACTTTCAGAGACTGGTTAAGCTTTGACCCCTCAACAATTTGTTGATGATACTATGCTGTAGGGCATCCCCATGGTCAAAGAAGCTTTAGCGTACAAGCATATCATGTCTGAATTTGCCAGGGCTACAGGTATGGAAGTTAATCTCTCCAAATCTAAGATTTTTTTCTTTAATACCAATATTGCTATTCAG